>JAQFVV010013606.1:0-93536 GCA_028023455.1 Epiperipatus broadwayi | reverse complement strand
TAAAACATTCAATTTTTTCTAAACATTTTCCCACAACTACCATGTCTTTGTTTTATCCTCTGTCAACATAGTTCGCACTGAGCACAATGATGCCAAGTGAAAAATTAAGGAAGCATGGCAAATCTCTAAAGACAAATATATCATTAATAAGAGGGAATCCTATGTTCCCTTTTCCAAAAAATGTCCTACTCACCCATCATAATGTAACATGTAAATTAAATGTAAATTAACACAAACAATATATATACATGTTTCCCTCCCACTACAACCATTGCTACATCTATGACTAGCACTACTCAAAAGCTAGTTAAATACTTTAAATTAAACTATTCATTAAACCTTTGCTCCATGTGTTTTTTGCATATACTTATTTTGTTACACTGAATTTGAAATAAAGCTCATATTACTTTTATTGTATTGGGTTGTGGACTATGGCCAACTCTGGCTAGGCCAATATTACAAGCTTCTTAAATTTACTTTTAATTAATAGGAAAATGATACTTAATTTTCTATATTTTTATATACTAATAAATATTTTCTTAATCACATAATAATATGAAAATTTTTAAAGATTATTTTACACATATTGTGAACATTTGAAATGTATTGTAATTTTCAAATAATGTAAAAGAGAGACAAAAATATAAATTCAAATAAATAATTTATTTTGTTCTTTCTCTTCAATAATTTTAACTATTTACCAGTGTTAATTTTAATATAAGCAATTTATTCATTTACCTTTAGCTTGATTTAAAAAATAGATTTTACACTTAAACTTTGCAACAACAAAAAATGGCTTTACCCAAACAAATTATTTACACCAGAAAGACATATATCTTAGGTTCTTATAAAAAAGTAGAATTAATATTAATCTGGATTTCTATTATTCAAAAAACAGTTAAATACTTCTATATTCATAACAAATATTTTATATCAGTCAGTAATATTTAGACTATTTTTATATGGTCATTATCAAGATACATATAATATACCAATATGATTTTCAACCATTATCGATCCACAACAGGATGAAATCTCTCCGTGTTTAATTCATATTCTCCAATCCATAACCTCTCTTTTCCATATCACACTAACAATTTTCCATATTTCATTCATCCATATCACATGTGTTATCTTTCTAGATCTTTCAAAATCTCTTAGAATCCATTCTAAAACTTCATGATTTATATCTAATATCCTTTTTTCTAATCTTTTAACAGTATGTCCACTCCATTTCAGTCCCTTTGTTCTCTCATTTATATATTTCATTTTCAGTTCCTTCTTGATATTCCAACATGCATTATATATATATATATTGTGATGACCACGTAAAGTCGTCGACACACATATATATTTATTAATAAAATTAGAAAGTAATAAAGGTGAAATAAATTAGCTAATAAATTTTTTTTAAAAAAAAAAAAGGAAGGAAAAGGAAAAAATTGAAATTCTAATGTCAAAATTACTGTGGATTTTGTAATAGTAAGAGAAGAGGAGGGGGGCTGCATAAATAAAGAAATGTGTCTCTTTCTCTCTTGTAAGTCAAATGCTAGAAAGTTATTTTGTTTATTGTGGGAGAGGGGAAAAGGAAGCATAAAGAAATGCGTGTCTTCTCTCTCATTAAAAAAAGAAAATATATTATAACAAATTAAAATAAAATGTAAAAAACAAATGTGAAAAAAAAATGAATGAATTGTAAATTTAAATAAAATGTAATATGTGATATATAAAAGGAAAAAACAATATGGCCATAGGTGTGAAAGTCTGTTGGACAAATTAAATTCCATGGACAAAGAAATGTTATCAACGGAAGATCTTTGCCTGATCTGTTAAATTAATTGGGACTGACATTCCAGCCACTAATTAAATAAAGAAACATAATGATAAGAATTGGTTGGAAATCTAAGTCTTAATTAAAAATGTTTAAAAACAATGAACAAAAGAATGAGATTAAGAAAATTACGATTTTTATCTGGCATTGCTAGTAGAGACTTTAGAGAAGCAACAGCTAAAAGAAAATGGGAGAAGTGCGTGGCTAGTGGTATTAAAGGGACGTGGGTTTGGAATCAAGCCATCTCATCACTGACTCACAATGTAAGATCTTTGCCTGACCTGCTAGAGGGACCACCGCTTCTGTAGCTGTCAATTGAAACTCAACCTAAAGAATCAACCAGCAAACTGGATGAAAATAACCCCACAAACTGAGGAAGTTAATCAAGAGCGCTCGGAAGAAATACCCATGGGACAATTACAACAAAACCTAGGTAAAAGCATGCATGCATTTTCATTCGTCTACTATTCATAATTAAATATAAAATTAATGATTTGATAAATAGAACGCTATCAACAGGACTTTAAGAACTTTTATATCTGATCTATTTTCATATATTTATTATAGCCATGTATTTATAAGTGTGTGTTTATTAATGTTATTATAATGTAATTTTTTATATAAAGTGTGAATATTATTGTTAAACATATGTCATTAAATTTTGTATCCTTGCTTTATTCTCCTATCACCAAGCTACGACAGGGGGGGAACTGTAAGTAGTTATTAAAGGGGCATACTTATTTGTTTAAGATATTCATGTGCTGCTTGTTCGTGCAAAATCCCAATTCTAAAAAATAAATAACAAGCACTGGACATTCGCTAAGTTTCGTTGAAATAGTTTGCTCTGTTCAGCAGCCGAGAGTTTTTGGCTGGGAAAAATAACACCAAGATAATATGTACGTATTGCCTTGGGGTTCAGTCAAGGGTATAGATATGAAATTAAATTTGTATCTGTATTAGGTCTCTGCTTGTATTGTAATGGCGTTGGTTAAAATAATGAATAAGATAATAAAGAATCTAAGTTGAAAACAATAAATGGATAAAGAATCAAAGTCGGAAAAAGAATTAAAGTATAATAAATTAAGTATAATGTAGAATAAAATAATCGAAATAAATATAGTTGAAAGTACAAATAATTACTCAACCATACGAATTAACCATTTCCATTATAATTGGAGGCCAGAGCCCGGGATATATTGTCACATTTACAAGTTCAGCCCATTTGAATTCAAGTATAACAAAATTAATAGTTGAGGCAATAATTAATAAACAAGTCAAAAAATAGCTTGGTGGTAGACAAAGCAAGAAATAAAATAAATATTAGAGGGTAAAAGGAGAGAAAGAGAACATGATTCAATGTGGGAAGTTAGGTTGTAAATTGGAGACAGTTGCAGAGGGGTCTGGAAGGCAGGCGTGGGTGAGTGATGATTAGTGAGTGAGACAGGGAGAGCTGAACAAACGTACCTAGTGTCCGTGAAATATAAAGTTAGTAAAGTAATATAATCCTATAAGGATAAGGTTAGATAGTAAAGCTGTAGAATAAAATATAAGTAATTAATTAGTGTGTGTGTTAAATAAATTTGATGCACACCAGATCAAAAATAACAATGGATGCTCTAGTGGGCGAAATAGGAAAACACTCCGAAGAACTAATGGAACCGTCTAGAGAAATAGCTAGTGACAGAGATATAAAAATTAGAAAGGGAATGGAGACAGTGGTTAATGATAAAAATAAAATAGAAAGCTATAATATAATGGATATGTTCACGAAATTAATGGAAGGCCAGCAAAGGTTGTTTATGGAAATGAGGGAAATAGGTGAAAGAAATAGTAGGAAGATAGAAGAGTTGGGCGAACGACACAGTAAGGATTTTAGCCAAAGAGTTGAACCAGTAATAAAAAATGAAAACGGAAAGGCTATAGAAAACATACAACTAGAGGTAACTCAGTTAGCAGGAACAGTTGAGAAGCTAGAAGTAAAGGTAGGGGAAGGGGAGAATATGACAGAAGTAGCCAAGACTAATAATAAAGAGCCGAGAGGTGTGAGCGAATGCATGTATGCAGGCAGTGGAAATAACCCTGTGAATCCTGCTATAGTGAACCAGTTTGTAAAAATTTGGGTCTCCTCTGGTTACGTTGGGGAAAGCCCAATAGAGCATCTTGGCAGCCTAGAGAGGTATTTCGCGGTAAAACGGCTGATTGCCGAGTTGCTAAATGTGTTCGACAGCACTAGGCCTAATTACAAGGCGGAGGATCGGGGATTTAAACCCCAGCCCAATGATCCGCACATCAGAAGAATGCAATACAATCCTCATCACGATTATTGGGAAGGGAGCCAGGCATTTCCTGATAGATCCGAAAGGGCTGAAATGTCCAAACAGACCGGAAGAAGTTCAGACTTCAATTATCCATATGAGCAGGTCGACTCTAGAGGACATCGGAACATTGCTCCAGTTTCAAGCGAAAGTGGGAATATGTATGGTAAAAAGCATAAGAAACCTCCAGACAGAAACTAAGCCGAAAGAAATAAACGGACGGAAATGTCGGTTCAGTGAAACGGATAATGTCATGGGATCACGAGAAATAAAGTTAACTTTTTTTAAAAAAATATATGACAGGTGGGGCAAATCGTCTCACGACAAATAATTAAAGTCACTATGGTAAACAAAAAAAAAAGAGTAGTGTTCACGGAGGGAAATTAATGATAGACTTTTTTTTTCATGTGTATGAGTTAATGATAGACTTTTTTTTTCATGTGTATGATAGATTTAATGAGCTATAATAAACAAAAAAAAAAATAATAATGATATTCACAGAGTAAAATCAAGGATAAACTTAATGCGTATTTATGTGCAGTCAAGCGCAGCAAGACCAATGTAAATAAAAGTAATAACAAAAAAAAAAAAAGAAAGAAATCTATAAATAGTTTATTTGTATCACAATCTGTCAGTTATAAATGCAGATATAACTGACAAATAAATAAAAGTAAAAATAAAATAAGAATCGTTTAGGCTCATTAAAGAGCCATTTAATAAATAATAAAATAAATAAATGAATAATAGTGATAATGCGTAAATGACAGATATCACTAGTAGGTGTATGAGGTTACAGATTGAGGCATATGTGTGTGTGTATGCATTATGTTGGGACGTATTTTGAGCTTGAGTCAGCCGTCTCTTCGCACTTTAGATTCTCATGGCTCTCGATGGTTAAACTTTTAAATGAAGCACCAGTAGGAATCCTGGACTCATTATATAATAAGAATTAGTGTCTCAAAATAAATAAATGAAGAAATAAGAATTAGTGCCTTGAATAAAATAAATAAAGAAAGAAAGAAAGAATAAGAATTAGTTGTTTGCACAAGATGAGCAGGCAGTAGAAATATCCTGCTGTTCACACGCTTTAAACTCCTGTTATGTTTTTGTTGACAGAGTTAAGTTATGCCATGGTCTCGTAGGCGTTAAGATTAAATTGGTTGATCAGCCAAAATCGATCAGAAAGAATTGTGTAGCTTTACCTAGCTGTCTCTCTGCAGTCATCCTCATCATCATTATCACTCATCATGACAGAGTGGGAAAGTATGTAATAAAAGCAGAAGTAAGAGTTGAAAGCAAAGAATTAAAATAGGCTCTCATCTCAGAATAAGATTCAACCCGATTTTAATTCTCAAAAACGGACGGAGTGTAATGTGATGACCACGTAAAGTCATCGACACACATATATATTTATTAATAAAATTAGAAAGTAATAAAGGTGAAATAAATTAGCTAATAATTTTTTTTTAAAAAAAAAAGGAAGGAAAAGGAAAAAAATTGAAATTCTAATGTCAAAATTACTGTGGATTTTGTAATAGTAAGAGAAGGGGAGGGGGGCTGCATAAATAAAGAAATGCGTCTCTTTCTCTCTTGTAAGTCAAATGCTAGAAAGTTATTTTGTTTATTGTGGGAGAGGGGAAAAGGAAGCATAAAGAAATGCGTGTCTTCTCTCTCATTAAAAAAAGAAAATATATTATAACAAATTAAAATAAAATGTAAAAAACAAATGTTAAAAAAAAATGAATGAATTGTAAATTTAAATAAAATGTAATATGTGATATATAAAAGGAAAAAACAATGTGGCTGTAGGTGTGAAAGTCTGTTGGACAAATTAAATTCCATGGACAAAGAAATGTTATCAACGGAAGATCTTTGCCTGATCTGTTAAATTAATTGGGACTTACATTCCGGCCACTAATTAAATAAAGAAACATAATGATAAGAATTGGTTGGAAATCTAAGTCTTAATTAAAAATGTTTAAAAACAATGAACAAAAGAATGAGATTAAGAAAATTACGATTTTTATCTGGCATTGCTAGTAGAGACTTTATAGAAGCAACAGCTAAAAGAAAATGGGAGAAGTGCGTGGCTAGTGGCGTTAAAGGGACGTGGGTTCGGATTCAAGCCATTTCATCACTGACTCACAATGTAAGATCTTTGCCTGACCTGCTAGAGGGACCGCCACTTCTGTAGCTGTCAATTGAAACTCAACCTAAAGAATCAACCAGCAAACTGGATGAAAATAACCCCACAAACTGAGGAAGTTAATCAAGAGCGCTCGGAAGAAATACCCATGGGACAATTACAACAAAGCCTAGGTAAAAGCATGCATGCCTTTTTATTCGTCTACTATTCATAATTAAATATAAAATTAATGATTTGATAAATAGAACTCTATCAATAGGACTTTAAGAAGTTTAATATCTGATCTATTTTCATATATTTATTATAGCCATGTATTTATAAGTGTGTGTTTATTAATGTTATTATAATGTAATTTTTTATATGAAGTGTGAATATTATTGTTAAACATATGTCATTAAATTTTGTATCCTTGCTTTATTTTTCTATCACCAAGCTACGACAGGGGGGAAACTGTAAGTAGTGATTAAAGGGGCATACTGATTTGTTTAAGATATTCATGTGCTGCTTGTTTGTGCGAAATCCCAATTGTAAAAAATAAATAGCAAGCGCTGGACATTCGTTAAGTTTGTTTGAAATAGTTTGCTCTGTTCAGCAGCCGAGAGTTCTTGGCTGGGAAAAATAATGCCAAGATAATATGTATGTATTGCCTTGGGGTTCAGTCAAGGGTATAGATATGAAGGTAAATTTGTATCTGTATTAGCTTTCTGCTTGTATTGTAACGGCGTTGGTTAAAATAATGAATAAGATAATAAAGAATCTAAGTTGTAAACAATAAATGGATAGAAAATATAAGTTATGAAAAGAATTAAAATATAATAAATAAGTATAATATAGAATAAAATAATCGAAATAAATATAATTGAAAGTACAAATAATTAATCAACCATACAAGTAACCATTTCCGTTATAATATTTATATATATATATATATATATAATCTGATTGAAATCTGATTAAGTTTTTAATTTTTACTAAACTTAATTTTTGTTAAATCTTATTTAATGGTTAAACTTTTATTATTATTTAAAAAGAATACATGTATCAAAATACACAAGTGTTTATATGTAAAATGGATCATTTCAGTGTTTGTCGATTTATTTTAAAATAGTTTTCTTATACTGCTTGTTTTTACTTTAAATCAATTTGATTTAAAAACAAGCTGGCTAGCTAATTGCATTCCTGTTGCTTTTATTTTAATTATTGTAAACAATTCTAAATGCGGAGATTTGATTTTTATGTAGTTGTTTTCATGTCAATAATCCCTGGGTAGAATTCCTAGATTAGATTAAGCAGGAGATTAATATTTGCCCTGCCTAAGGTGTAAAAATTGGACAACAAGAAAAGTGTTTCGTGGGGAATGGAGCAACATATAAATCGCCCTGAAAAATTGGAGTGTCAGTTAATTCATTATTTGTAACTAGACAAGCTGTTCCTCAAATGAAAGTTTATATCAGTTCGGACATTTAAATTCTTAAAGGACATTAGCTTTTATTAAATCCTTTTGCTTACAACAAGATGACGAATATTATATGTGTTATCACCACCCAAATGACTTGCTAACTCAACAAAAGACGGATCCCTAACTTCCAAATTTGCTTTAGTAATGCCTTAAACATTTAGAAGAATTCTGGAACCTCTTTACCTCTACCTTGCCATGGTCGAAGAACCTGAAATTGAACTTAAGTAAAAGTGCGCACTCTATGCGAACTGTGTTTTACCGAAAAGTAACTATTTGCTTTTATTTTTCTCAGGGTAAAATTGTTTTCCATTAAATCTCTGCTCAGTCTAATCATAAAAATCTGTATTCGTAAACTTAAGTAATATTTATATTCACATTTAATCTTCATTGTGTTTTCTTGTATTTTTGTAATGGGTTTTGGAATCTTAGTTTTAAGATTCCCAATTTGCTTTCAGTTTTGTTTATTGGAGAGTGACGGATGAGTTTTATATTTTATGCCTCACTTTTTATAAATGCTTTAGCAGTCATATATATATTTTTTTTAATGCTTACCTGTAATTATTTTATTATTCAATAATTAATTTTTAAACATTGTGTTTGCACTTCTGCAAATTTCCAAAAATCTTTTGGCTGACAATTTTATTGTCTAATTTTCCGCAGGTGAGATTTCGCTTCTTTTATCTCTAAAAGCAGAAATTAGAATTGTGTTTTTCTTTGTAATTTTATGAGCCATCAGCAGGAAGATAAAATTTATCTTTTTTAAATTACAGGGGAGTGATACTTTCGTTCTGCTAAAGTATTTAAAACTTTTAGTATTTCTGTACTCATGTGCACTCTCCAATAGATTTATTTTGTATTTCTTACGGGTGCTTTAAATTTATCAGAGCATGTACTCAGAATTTGTTTGTAAGTTTATTTTCTTTAAATTCTGGGGCAGACGTAACTGTTTTTCTAATTATTTACTTGTCCCTTATTGAGACCTTTAATTATTAATTTTAAAGTAATTTTTGCCAATCATTTGGCTGGGATTCACCAGTTTTAATTGTTTTACTCCATTTCAATCATATTTTTCAGTTGTTTTTGAGGTGGATCATTCACCATTATTTTGAACATAGTAATAGGTGCAGCTCATACTGATATAAGGACATACGGGGGCTGACCAAATTTTGGGCCTTGAAAAGCTCATCGGCACTGGTTTCTTTGATCTGTTTCAAGGGCGTATTGTTTAAGTATCTGAAAGTGAAAACCAATATTTGAGTGAATCCTCTGCCAAATGAAATTTGCTTCTCTCCCTTTTTAATTTGTTTATTAGAGAATCCGTAGATCTGCCAGAGCATTGCATTTAGTCTTTCTGGTACATGCCTGAGCTAATCCTATTTTGTTAACTTATAAACTTTTCTTATAAGTTGTTCTTCTCTGAATAAAATTTTGTTAAATATGTTTAAACTTAATTTGGCTGATATTTGTCTTTGTGCTTTTGTCTCAATTGTCTAAACAATTTAAGATCTCTTGTTTCTCCCTGAGTCTAGTCGGCGCAAACCATCATCATCTATTCTGATCACAGTAAACAAATTTTCCAGATACATAGTGATCTGGTGGCGCCCTCTGTATCAGAATAGATTGATAGACAAAATTAAAATCTTTCATCCGGCACAATATATATATATATATTATTGAATGGTCCAAAGTCTCATTATTGCTCTTCTGTTAAGTATCCAAGTCTCCATTCATAAATAAAAAAAAACAATAAAACACCATCTATTAAAAACCTTCCTTATCAAATATATAGATATATTTATTTAGCATTAAATTATTCTTGTCAAACTACTCTACCAAATTTAATTCTATGATTAATTCATCTATTATATTTCTATATGTAATTGGATCAGGGGATTTGTTTCTAATTTATGATTATCAATTCTTTTTTTATTCTTCTAAAAAAATTCATTGAACATTATTTTAATTTTTCAGCAATTATTTTGACTTTTTTGCTATAACACTTGCAATATTTTCTGAAGCCGACAGCTGCTTTACAAGTAGTTGTCCCACGCCAGTGGGTTCACTTCCTGTCTGATGCTATGACACATGAGAAAAAAAAATTACATCACCTGAAAAATCTAGACAATTTAAATAACAATTTGAACTACAAAATACTCCTTATAAAACTACTGAAAAAAATGTTGGCCTATGGAACTGCCTTGTCATACATCTTTACAAATATTAATTACATTTGTATGATCATGAAATTTAATTACTGAGGTGTATTTTGATAAATATTTCAAAATATGACAATGTTCTGGTCTATATGTTGATTATCAGTGCTGATAAGTTTATAAAACCAGATGCCTATTTATAAACTATAAATCCAAAGCATAAGAATAATTTATATTCATTGGTCTTTTCTATAATGTCTCTCAATACTTGGATATGATCCATTGTCTTAAAAGCATTTTTAAATCCAACTTCCAAAGTTTACTACAAACAAGTAGTAATTATATTTGTAAAGATTTTTTTTTCTCATGTGTCATAGCATCAGCCGGGAAGCAAACCCACTAACCCGGGACAACTGCTTGTAAAGCAGCTGTCGCTGACCTCTCAACCACCAATGCTTGACTATTTGTTGATAAAAAACTAATAGATCTGTAATTTATAATATAAAACCATTAAAACATTACATCACTATTTTCAGTGCATAAACCTTCTTGATTCATTGTTTACTAAGGCCTGCACTGGGTGGCACTACTGTATGGAGAGTTTGCTACTGTTTAATTTTTAATATCTTGTTTATCATTTTTCATAAATATCAATATTAGTAACTGTAATTTTACTATTTGGTATAAGATATCAATATTTTAATCCCATTTTTCCTCCCCTGCTCTAGATTTAATTGCATGTCTCACTTTTCCATTAAAAATGTTTGGCAATTCAGAAGTTGTAATAATTGCAGGGGCTACTTTCTTTCTTGGTTTTAATTACTGTATAATTCTTTATAGAACTCTTCCGCCCATTACATGATGTCATATTTTTTTAGTAATAGTTCTTTTTTTTTCACTTTATTGCTGAAGTAACCTTTCTTCCAATGCCATGAAGTTGTTTTATATTTTTATATCTTTTATTCTCTTCTATAGCTTTTCTTTTTAATTTACAATTATATTGTTAATATCATTATTAACTCTTTTTCATACCATTTGACAGAATTTAAACATTGGATTCTCCTTAATATATCACATTTAAATATTTTCATATTCTTTCTTTTATTCGGATGCTGTCTTTCCTTAAATGAAAATTTACTAGCAAACTGCCACTTTTTATATCAGCTATTTAATAGACTATTAATTCTTCTCTGATTGACCTAAATTTGAACCATTCTCCAAGTCTGATTGCTTATTTTAAAATTATTAGCAAATTCTTATTTATATTCATTGGAGTGTTTCTGATGATTAGAAATATCAGTTGTATAAATTTTCTATTCATTTTTGTCTCTCTAGTTTTGCATTAACCCTGTATAACTTAATCACATTAATCAATTATTTATTTCTTTAATGGATTTCTTATAAACATCACAATTTTGAAATATATATTTTTTATTAGGAAAACTATAATTCTGTTCTGTTTTATCTTCACTTGGATGGCACCATATCCATTTCCATTAAGAATTCATAATATAAAATGCTTCTTTTCTTGTGATTTCCATGTGTATGTCTTCTCCCACTTCTGTCACTATAACCAATTTTCTCACAGACTTTTCAATTTTCAATCATTTACCAATTCTAACACTACAGCTTCAATATAATTTTTAAATGTTTGATGTAATTGAAAGATTTTTTTTTTTACATCTTTATAAAAATACTTTATCACAAGAAGAATTTTTTGGTCCAAAAATCTGAATTTCTAACCTGCCACTCTATTAGAGATATGATCAATCTTCACAATTTTCTTTTTTCAGTTTTTATTTATTATAAATTCCTTTATAATGTGCTTTCAATATTTGTCTCTTTATACTAAACTCTTCAAATCAATTGTCTCTTCACTTTTTCTTCTATCTTTACAAAATTCCAATAATGATCCATTTAAAATTAGACAATTCTTGTAATCCATTCCATCTTTCTTTATATAAATGTGATCTGCAGTTTTAAGCACAAAATATAAAATCATAATCTAATAGCATCTGAGTTCACACTCAGGAGATTCTTAGCGTCTTCCATCTTCGAACACTAATCATTACTTTCAGTAACATTTTTTTAGCCTTCTGGGAATAACAGCCATAATTTAATTTTGTCTATCATGATTACAAAAACTAATTTAAATCACCAATAATCATCTGACTTCTAAAAAGCTCTACTGATGGGTCACTTAAAAACTATCAAGCAATTGAGAAATAAGATCATGAATTTTCTTGATTTTAACTCAGATTAAAAAAACAATAAACTTCTAAATGCATATTAGTGAGTAGTTTGTCCATGTTCATCTACCATATGAATATTCACATAGTAATAAGAGCTTTAATGATAAAAATATATGAATATTAAAACAGTAGCATCTCTCTCCATACAAAAGTGTCACCAATCCATAGTGATCAATAGGTGCTAGAAACTAATCTGTATATATTGGATGAGTAGGCACTGAATAGGCATTTGGATGCCCAAACCTTCTAGCATCCATTGATTGCTATAGCTTGTGCTGGGTGGCACTACTGTATGGAGAGAGTTGGTACAGTTTTAACAGCTTATGGTGATCATGTGATGTTTTAGTGGGGTGAACATTAAAGGTTTGTCCTATTCCTTTTCTTTAAGGTCTCAAAAAATAAGCAAAATGAAACATGAAATCTTAAAAATAGCCACATATAATGGTTGAAACCTTGGTGATTTATTTAACATATCTGTTATGAATTCACCAAAGTAAACAAGATTTGACAATAATAGTATGAATGAAGACATGAATATTTATGATTTTAAAACTGATTTGCCTTTGAAAAAAAAATTGGTTGGCTAGTTTTTGCATTTTAAATTTTGTTTCCATTTTTCAAAACTTATTTTATACCAGACAAAATTTTGAAGGTATTATTTAATTTTTTACAATCAAATAAAAGAAAAATAATTAATAAATACCTGTATAATATCTGGTAATTAATGAATATATTCACAGAGAAGATAGTTCTTTTTAATTATTCAATATTCAATAAAGTAAGTCATATATAGTGTGGCATTGCTTTTATAAGCTTGTATTTACAAATATGTAATATAGAGAGCGTACCAATAGCTCAAACAAGCTCTTAATTGATAAGTGTGGTGAGAGAAAATACTTAAAAGCTCTATCTGGAATGTTCAGCTTTATAACTGCCTAGCACGCTTTCAATGTATTCAATATATATTCATGGTATATACTGGTATGATAACAAGTTTTTTATATCAGTGTTTACTTATTATCTAATAGGCTATTCGATATATTCAAATTTAGAATTTATTCAAATAGCCAATTACTGTGATATGGGTATGTTTGCTTCTATTCTGCTTGCTATCCTCTCTCTCTGCACACACACTATTTCTGCTTTTGTTAGCTGGAACCTGCAGATGGTTTTTTTTGTTCATGGTTTTTAACTATTGACATGTGTTGTTTATCTTTGCAGGCTCTATTATATAAATATCTATGTTGGGCAAGTCTCATTGACAGATTGGCCTAGAGTTGTTGACTAATTGATTAAGTGATGGAATGGCTCAAAAGCTTATATTAAATTTGTCTTTACATATATATTTTAATTTATATGTAATTTTTGTAATATAAGGTAGGCTTTTCAATTTGTTTAGATTCCTCTTGTTGGATGGGACAAGGGTTTCTTATTTTGCTATAGAATCTAAGTTCTTTAAGATATTATCACGATTATATCCCATCTTGTAATCACATCAGTATATAACCATGAATATGATATATAGAAAGCATGCTGGGCATTTAATAAAGCTGACTAGTTAATAAAAGTACCTTTTCTGTATATTAATTATCAGATATTACATTGGTTCAGAAAAGAAGAAAATTAGTAATAGTTGAATTACAAAATACCTGTATATTAATTCATAAGCCTGATTAAAGTGAACTGCCTGATTTTTACTATCTTAGCAGATATTGAATTTACAATGAAAAAGGGAATTATCTATTCATAAAGTGTGAAAAATCCTCATATGTGAAACAGCTCTGATACCAAGGGATTTTATATTGTTTTAGCAGTTACAACTCTCTACATGCAGTAATGCCACCCAGTGCAAGCCATAGTAATCAATAGATGATATAAGGTTTGTGCATCAAAATATAGTGCATATAGTCTTCATCAGTGGCTTGTGAACTCTTTTTGTCTACTTCAAGCCATTAAAAAATCTTGTACATAAATGATTAGAAATAAATCAAACTCTTAGTTGAAGCATAAATGATCAGATTGGAATTGTTCTGATTCAGTCTTAATATGACGTGATTTCCTTTTAAAAGTATATAGGGATTGGAAAAGTTGATGGCGAAGAGCAAAAAAATGATCATTAGTTAGATAGAATAACTATAATTACACTATTGATTGTGCTACTGATAGGTTGTAATAGAGAAATTCTATTCATGCATGATTCTGTGAATCAGTTTGATACATAATATATATATTAAGTTTAATCTGCTTTCATTAAAACCTCTAGAAGTCTGTTAAAAAATAAATCTTTTTAATAATAGACTACTGGAAGTCAAAGATCACTCTATTAGCCCTTTATAAATACGTAATAAAAAAAGCAAGCTGCCAGATAGATTTAAGTCCACTACCCTTGTCGTAGACACTAAGAATGTTAGTAATTGGGTTAGCTATAGGTTATCTACTGGAAAGAAAAATCCTACATTTCTTGAAAAGAATTTTACTTGAACATTATTGGGACTTCTGGAAGTAGGCATAGTAGGCTGGTCTGTTTCTTTTACACCATGACCTCCTTTTTTTCATAGAATTAAAGAAAATTTGTTTACGAATATATTGAAATGGTAATGGACTATTTAACTATTATAATTTTGTTTTCTTTTTTTATGATTTACTAGATCATCCAACAGATTTTACCTAAACATAAACAGTGGTAAAAATAAATTACTAAATTGAGCAACCACAGTCATATTTCCTAATTATTTTCACTTCTCCAGGCTAGAGCTAAAGTGCTATTTGCAAGAGCGATCACCCCACCCCCCTCTCTCAAGAAAACATATATTTGGAGACCAGCGTTAAGTTTAAGGAATTCATGCTATTTTTTGATGTGAGGTAAATACTTCTCCGAAACTAACTCTCCAACCATTTATAAAATGTCAAATTATAATTTTCGCTTCTTTAAATAGTCAGTTTCTTATTTTTAGATAGCTAGCTGGACTATTATATAAGATTAATTAGCATAAAAAGTAAATTCAAAAGTTTTGCGACATTTTAAAAACAGATTTAAAAAAAAACGATTTGATATTTGTCTTCCACATAATATAATTATTCTATTAATACATAATTAAATAAAGAAAAATATTCAATTAAATATTACGAAATATATATATTAAATCTAATATTCTCATGGATAAATGATGATTTCATAGTATTATTTCCGGGAGCTTCCGTGTAACAAAAACATAATCGCTAAATAGCTGACGAATGTACATGTTATTGCACTGAAACTTCAGCTATTTAGCAATTATATATATATACACACAAATAATTTACATAATAAAATATTTGCAGTTTGTTTTTATACATTTTAGAAAGCCTTCATTGATTAATTAATTAATTGAATAAGATGGCTTACCAGTAACTTTGCTAATTGCTCAATAGTCTTTGAGATAAAGGCTTAGCAAGAGAAAACATTTAAAATATCTCTATTTGAAAACCACCATCCCGTCCCATGACCAATGGTTTCTGGGTTTTGGCACTCCTCAGAGAGGTGCTAGGATAGCTTCATACACTAGATGTAAAAATACCAACTCAAAGCCAGCATTTATCTAAGAGTTGACCTCTGAGGAGTGCCAAAAGCATGAAACCATTGGTCAGGGGATTGGGGTGGGGGGGTCAGATAGAGATATTTTAAATGCTTTCTCTTGCTAAGCATTTATCTCAAAGCTTGTTGAGCAATTAGCCAGGCTCTTTGTTTATTTTTTACAAGCTTAAAAAAAAAGTGGGGTCATGGGATATATGACACTATTTTTTTTAGTCTTACCAGTATTTATCATAGTTTGTCCAGCTATAGATACATTTTATTTGATTTTACTTTTATTCAATTTGACTTGATATGACATTTTTTTTGTTCGTGCTTGATCTTCTATTTAATAATTTTTTAGCTTTTCCTGGGCAACAAGTTTCCTGTTAGTCATATGTAATTATTCACCAACAGAATAGAGATGGGTATATTTAACTGGTCAGTGGCCAGTGATGAACAGATATACCAGGAGTCTTAGCCTGCCATTGAGAATACCTTAAATATACATTTTAATGCTATCATAAATTTTGGTGCATGGAAATGAGCTTTATAATGTTCAATATCAGATAATTTGCAGGTTACTAGTTTTTCTATCTCTACACTTTAGTGGTCCCAGGTTATTCAGTAGTTCTTCTACTGATCAACTTTTTGACAGAAGAGAAAATGAAAAAAATATGTTTAACTCAATCTTATCTACGCTAATCTAATCCATCTAATCTGTGTCATTGTTGCTTTTTGATAAACAGAATTTTGTTTTTAATTTTAACTTTTACTTTATATTTATTTCCACATCACTATTTTCTACCCTTTTTTTTTTTTGCTTTTCGACTTAGTAATGTTGCTTACCAACAATTTCCTTATTAAATTTTTATATTACAAAGTTATTTTAAAATTAAATGTAGTGCGTGTTCGTATTTTTAGGATTTTTTTTTAATTTTAAGGAAGTATACAAAATTAAAGGGGATTTGAACCCAGACCTTTAAGCTCCCTACAGTCATTCACTCAATCCAATACAACCAATGCGCATGACCACATACATGTGAAAAAGATAAATGATCGCCAATATATGTATTTCACACTGAACCAGCACTCATCAGTTGGTCCGGATCATCATCTCCCACACAAACATATATAATCAGTGTTCAGTTCAAATCCCTTTTAATTACAGCTAGGTTAAGTATATACATTATACTTGTATTTCATTATTAACTATACAAAATGTAAAAGATACTTATATCCAATTACAAAATGTATACTTTACAGTTAAAATCATTTTCCTTTACTTTTTTTTTTTTTATAATTGCGCTTTTAAATTAATTGGAATGCTATTTATTTAGCAGTATCACTCTTTACCCAAAATATAATTTTCCTTTTTTATTTTAACTTTATTTTAGTAAAGCTTTAGTCGATTGTCAGGGAGGCAAAATATCAGCTATGAATCCAAGTTTCATTCAAAGGCAATCTTGTGAATTAATAAAGTTTAAAGTGTCGCTGGATGGCAATATTTAATTTTACAAGTTTGCGCCGTTTTTAATACATTTGCAAATGAATGAACATTACACGCACAAATAATTATACTGCGTATAAGAAGTTTATAAATCAACCACTTTAGATATATTCATGATTTGATCTATACGTGTCAAATTTTCTACGGTCGCAATTTTTAGCACTATTCGTTTTAGATAAACACATTAATAAATTATTAAATTATTTACTAAGTTAGTGTGTATAATATCATCCCTAGCTTAAGTACAAACTTTAAATTCGTTTAAAGATTAATGTATATTTTTAAAAATAAAAATAAAGAAAAGCACTTCGCATCCTGAACAAATGATGAAGATTTTTTTTTCTCATGTGTCATAGCATCAACCGGACTACGAAATCGCTAACCCGGGACAACTGCTTGTAAAGCAGCCGTCGCTGACCTCTCGACCACCAATGATGAAGATTTGTATGAAAGATTGTGACTTGAACCAATTGAAGTGTATTGGTTCAGAATAAAGTACATCTTGGAGGATTTTTTTTTTTAAAAAAAAAAAAAAGAAAGAAAATCTTTGCTCACGTTGCTAGAATGTGTATTTCAATGAAAATTTAAAATATATCTATAAGTTATTTAGAATTTATAAATTGAATACAAGCGAGCTAATCCAATAATTATTTTACATATTAATATTAAAAATAAATCAGCTAATTCCCAGCTTAAGGATTAAGGGATAATAGTTTTGGTTTTCATTAATTACCTTAACTGAGCTTACATTAGGTGGAAGAGTTCATATTATTTTGTTTTAATGTATCACCTTTAATTCTAAGTCTAATTTTTTCTGTGCGCTGCATTGTGTTTGGGGAGTGGGGTATCCTCAATAATTTGGTTTATAGTTTATGGCTTAAGCGAAAGCGATTTTCATTTTTTATTATTATTACTATCGGCATAAGTTCAATGCAATATTAAAAACAATGAACTATTTTTAAAAGAATTTTGAAAGATTTTTGAATGGCTTAATATTTTTTATTATCTAAAGCATATTGTGATTTTTATTTTAACAGAAATTGTTTTTGTTGATCTTTCTGTGATCTTAAGTCGCCACAGAGCGATTATATATGAGCTATATTCTTAAATGAGTTTTTTTTATTCTCTCTTTTTTTATCAGTGGTAGATAAATTATAAAACGCTGATGATTTTATTTAAAAGTGGAATGTAACAAAAATAAAAAAAATAAAATTTTTGCAATACAAAATAGCAAACAATCAAAATGTAACTCCCTCAAATAAATAAAACAAATGTTATTACTATTTTTTAATGGTAATGTGTGATTTTTTGTATTGATATTTAAACTCTGTAATTTAATTAGAAAAAAAAAAGGCTTGTCCTGAAACCCTATATTCGCTGCTTTTTCCACTTGTTCCTATTTGCTAAATGTCATGTGATCGTTATAGTTTGTTTGGAAAATCCGGGGAAATTTTTTATAGAAATAGAAAAACTATTTCACTTATAGCCCATTAGTGTCATGGACTTTAAAACCCTGTATGGTTTGGTGTGGTGACTCATTGCCAGATTCCAAACCTCAAGGTCCATATATTATAGACCACCTCTGTCCTTTATGATGCTTAAACTAACTTTGGTACTTAAGGATTAACCCGGACATCAATGTTCGTTTTAAAGAACTTAAAAGTTTAGATGCTTAAGTCGTTTAAAGATAGTAGTTGTTTTAATAAAATTGGATATTTTTTTATTATTTATTATGAAGATCTTCTGTTTATTTTCCATAATGGATTGATTTCCTTAGCTTAAACTAAATTATATTAAGGAAACAAAATTCATTTAAATTTTCCAAGCTCAAAAATGTGCACATGTGGTAGATGACAATATTATTATTCTTTTTATTTTTAATTAAAGGGGGTTTGAAAACAGACTTTTAAACTTCCTTCAGCTATCCTCTCCATCTTATATAACCAATGCACATGACCACACACATGCAAATAAGATAAATGGTGTCCAGTATACTTATTTTGCTCTGACCAGCACTCATCTTTTTATTTTTATAACTGATGTTACCACTGTGTTATCAGCCTTAATTGTTTATTTTTTATCACGTATCTCTTTTATCAATTAATTATGGTTAGTTCTAAAGTTATTGAAGAAACTCAAAAAGAAAAATTGACATTTAAATGATATCTTCTTGGCATAAGTCTTTCATATGCTTTAGAAGATAATCTTTAGTACGATAAAAGCAAAGTCACCCTTTTGAAATGTCCTACGATAATCATTATTATAACTTTTAATATGAGATTCTAAACTTTTATGTTCTTTCAAACATTGGTGTCCAGACTAATTCTTAAGTACCCTACGATCTTATGAAATCCCAAATCATACATTGTTTAATTTTTTGCGTGGCTTAGTGCAATGCCGTCTCTTTATTTCAAAGTCCATAGATTGCATTCCCATATCTGTCTTTTATAATGATCAAGCTTTTCATAAACTTCTAAGTAATAAATCATTTAACTATTTTCTATGGATTAAATGTAAATAATTTAAAATATCTGTTGAGTGGCTTAAAATAGAAGAACCATTTCCCTAGATCTATTAATGAAACTTCATGTTTTCAAGATTTGAACTTGTCAAGATGGATCAGATGCACTTGTCGATACTAGACATGTTGGCATTGACAATTTGTTGACACAATGATAACTATGGGCTCAGGGCCTTTTGCTCCCCCTCCAACCCATCATGAAGATTTCAGCACATTACAATAATGTTTTCTTATTTTACAATACCCTACTCAAATTAGCTTGGAACTTTTACTTTGAGCTAAGAATAAATAGATAATCATTGACTAACCATTAATGAATAATTAGTCCAGTATTCTATGTGTAAAAATTCTAATCCTCTACAACAATAAAAACAAAATAGCAGCCATTTTTTTATTCAATTAAGCTCATCTAGAGAAAGACAGAATTTATTAAGAGTAACTGCTTAAATCTTATATCTTAACAGTTCTTTAGCCTTATTTTTTAATGAAACTATGAGAAATTGCACAAATCCCTTTTTAGAATCCATAAACTCAAAATATAATAGCAACACAAATTCATTGGTCTCTTCTATAACTTCTTTTAGTACTTAGATGTGATCCACTATGCTAAAACCATTTTAAATTCATCTACTTCTGTTGGAAGGTTAAAATCTAAAGCTTGTTGTAGATTTGGTTGAAATTACCTTGGTAAAGATTTTATGTAGAACTAATAGAAGTTTGTATAGATTTTTAATTTCAAATATCTTTATATCATCTTTCTGAAATATCAATTTTACTATTACATTTTTTCAATCATTTCTACACCTTTATTATTTAGATACTTAGTATATAAGTTTACCAACATTTTTTATCTCTTCACCTTCTTATTTTAAAATATCAATAATAATTCTATCATTTTCTACAGACTTTTTTTCTCTCACAGATTTAATTGTATCTTATGCTTCATTTAAAATACTTGAAAATTCAGCAAATGCAGTAATTACAGGTGTTACTTCATTTTCTTATTCATATTAAACCACTAAACATCACATGATCACCATTTCTTATGCTTGCTCATAACTGTTATTAAAACAGGCAAAACTCTCCATACAGTAGTGCCTGCCACTCAGTACAAGACAGATTAATCAATGGATGCCAGAAGTCTTGTGCATAAAATCCTTATCTAGTGCCTACTCATTCAATATTCCCAGACTAGTTCCTAGCAATGCCCTCAGATCCAAGGCTCCTCACTGATGAAAGCCACAAGCTAGAAACTAGTCTGGGGATATTGGATGAATAGGCACTAGATAGGAATTTTATGCACAAGACTTCTGGCATTCATTGATTACTCTGGCTTGCACTGAGTGGTGTTACTGTATTGAGAATTTTGCTGGGGTTTTTTGTATTCTTTATTATTATACAATCTTTAATAGAACTCTTCCACATTTATTATATTGTCATCATTCTTTATTTTTATTGCTGAAATAATTTTATTCCAATACCAAGATATTGGTTTGTACTTTTTTTAATTCTCTTTTATAAATTTCCTTTCCAATTCACAGTTAAACTTTCTTAGATCATTGTTATATCTCTTTATACCATTTTACAGAGCTCCAGATGTTCAATTTTTTATATTGATTTGTTTTCAGTTATTTTTATATTCGTTCTTTTCTTCTTCATATATATTTTTTCCTCTCAGTTGAAAATTTACTGGTAAATTGTTGCTTGTTTTGTAACAGAAATGTTCATTGCAGTTATTAGTAAAGCTTCAGGTATCTTTTTACTTATCTCAGTTAAGATTTAGTCATGTTCAAAATCATACATTGGTTTTAAAATGATTAGCAAGTCCTAACTTGAACTTGTTAGAATGTTTTTATTGAAGATTTGGACTATCGACTGTCAACATTGTCTTTATTAACTTTTTGTCATTCTATTTTTGCATTGATATGTATCTTACATCATACTAATCAATAATCTCTTCTTATGTTGAATCTATTAAAAACATTACAATCCTGAAGTATATATTTTCTATTAGTCAAAATATATCCAATTGTCCTATATCTTCATTTTGATTTTTCCATAATTATTTTCATTTAGCATTATTCTTGATGAAAGAGTTTATAATATACATTTTTTTACTGCAAATTCCACAATTGTTTGTCCTCTCTCATTTTTGTTGCCATGACCATATTTACCCACAGCTTTTTCATCTTTCAATCATTTTTTTTAAATTCTAGTATGTATATTGTGACAATTTTAAAATGTTGTTTGTTCTAATTGAAACCATTTTATAAATCTATATAAAAAATCTTTTACTTCTTTATCGCAATAAGAACTTGTTGGAGTATAAGTCTGAATTATCCACATTTGGTATCTTTCATTAATTTCAATAACTAATCTTACCACTCTGTCTGATTTATTATTAATCTCTACAATAATGTTCTTCCAATGTTTTAATTATAATGAATCTCACTTAACTTGTGCATCCAATAATTGTATCTTTATAATAAATTATACATCCACTTTGTAAACAAATTGTCTCTTCACCTTTTCTTCTACTTTAACAAAGTCCATTAGTGTCCAATTTAATTTTACTTAGCTGTTTTCATAATTCATCTAATCTCTCTTTATTTGAAAGTAATCTGCAATTATAGGTAGCAAATCACCATCAAATGGCAATCTGTCTCCACAATCAGGACATTCTTAGGATCATATGGCTTTGGATACAGACTACTTCATTGGCTGATGAATTTATGGTGTCTTAGAAATAAAGGCCATAAGTGTAGTCTGTCATGATTATAAATATCTAAAAATTATAATCTACACAGATGCATATTTATCCTGCTTTCAAGACAACTTATCTGATGTTTCAATTAAGAACTCTCAGGTAACTGAGAACAAAGATCATCATGTTTCTTTGTCTTAAATTCATGGGTAAAAAATCACCACCATAAACACTTGAAATTTTCCTTACTCAATTTGTTAAGACTTCAAAGAGAAATCAAAGTCACCCATTTCAGTTAACAAAAAACTATTTCACCATTTTCCCATATTTATATTTATAACTACTGATCTATATATTTATCTAATTCATTTTTAGCTATTTAACTATCTATATACTTGCATTTTTTTACATAACTATACATCCTTCCAACCCTTTATTTATCTATCTATCCAATCACAAACATTTTATTATGCACAATCAGAAAAGACGCATGACCACTAGATCATAAACCGATCTCATTGCAGATCTATAGAAAATATCAAATAAATCGATTTAAAATCATATATTCTTAACTTCTATATATTGTTTAACTTATTTATATAGTATTTAAAAACTTGTATTATTTCATCAATACTTGAAATTTGGATGGCATATCAGCATGTGTACGTTATTTAATTTATTTTTTGTGATAAAAATAGAAATTAAATAAGTAAAATTAAAAATATTAGCAGATGGTTAAAAAATACAAAATTCCACATTTTATAATAAATTTCAACTTGCGTGAAAAATTAATACATATGTTTTATTTTCAAAAGAATAAATAAACATTTAAACAAATTATTTTTTAAAAAAGTCGAGTATATTGATAAAAAAACTTTTTAAAAGATGTAAAAATAAACATTAAACAATAATTGTTATAATTTATTAAAAAGTTTATTCTTTATATGTATGTATCTCAGGAATCTTGTGATATAGTGTCAGCATGTTCTTCTACTATGCTCATAAGATGGATTCAAATCTAATATAAACAAAGGTAGAAGAAAAGTTCAAATTGCTATTAGACATAAGATTATTCTTCAAGTAGCTAATTCTGATTCCACTAAATAGTCAATATTGGTTAATAAATTGGGATCCACCATTCTTAACTTAAAAGTTAAGCAAGAATGGAAAATGATATCTATGTTAAGTAAACTGATGCCAGAGATTGAAATGATTATATAATTTATACTTCACTTTTTCTGTTGTGACAGTGATTAAATTTTATTAGAACAATTCACATGATCACCATTTATTATGCTTACTCATAACCGTTATTAAAACAGGCATAACTCTCCATACAGTAGTGCCACTCAGTGCAAGCCAGAGTAATCAATGAATATCAGAAGGCTTGTGCATAAAATCCTATCTAGTGCCTACTAATCCAATATCCACAGACTAGTTTTCTAGCTTGTGGCTTTCTTCAGTGAGATGGCTGCTAGAGGGTTGTATTAAATCCTAAGATCTAGGTGCAGTGCTTTCAGATTCAAGGATCCTCACTGATGAAAGCCATAAGCTAGAAACTAATATGGGGGTATTGGATGAGTAGGGACTAGATAGGGATTTTATGCACAAACCTTCTGGTATTCTTTGATTACTCTGCCTTGCACTAAGTGGCACTACTGTATGGAGAGTTTTGCCTATTTTTATGAACACTTCCTTATGTAGTTTAGCATGATGCTGTCATGGAAGACAGAGATCTCGAACTAAAGCTGCAATCCATGAACCCTCATCTCCAACATTCATTCTTCTATCACTAAATTGCATAGGATCTTTCTAATATGATGCTATACCCCACAAAAAAGATTATTGCATAGCAACTCCCTGCCTAGTTAAAAGACTTAAATTGTTTGTTATATAACAATTTTATAAATTTATATAACTTATATAAGCAATGTTTAATGATGAGTGCTGATTTAACATAAAATAGTATATTGGAGATCATTTATCTTTTGTGTGTGTGTATATATATATATATATTGTCATGTATATCAGTTGTATAGGGTGGGGTGGATGACATGAAGAGAGCTTGAAAGTCTGGGTTCAGATCCCCTCTAATCACATTTAACTTAAAGTACATATACTATATATGTATTTAAATATTATATATTCATCCTGTATTCTTCTTCTGTGTATTTAAATGAGCTTAAGGTCCTACATATGAGGGGTCAGATTGACTAACACTCAAAATTGGTAGCACACAACAAAATTTGCCAACAAAGGTTTTAAACATGCCATCATCAGATTTTCAATGATATGTATGGATAGAGTTGGAGAGTGAAGAAGATTGAAGCCTGTCCATTAAAGTTTGAAGATTTTCTATCTTAATATAAACTGAGGACTGATTATATATGTGTGTGGGAGATGAAAATACAGACCAACTGATGCTTCAGCATGAAGTACATATATTGAAGATCATTTATTTTTTCATATGTATGTGGTTATGTGTTGTAGATGACTGAAGAGAGCTTGTAAGTCTGGTTCAAATCCCCTCTAATTATTTTTATTATTACAACATTTAATAAATATTAACTAATAGTTATCACAATTTTAGTAACAAAATAAGCATATAATAAAGATAACCTGGCTATATTGAATAAATGTAAACAATATCAAATCTGTATCTCTTGAATTAAAAGTCATAACGTTGATGTATCATATAGACAAATATTAATTTCCAGGATCACTTAATGAGATCCTCTTGAAAATTGTTGTATGCCTGATAAAGCAATTGTTATTTTCTGTGCATTGATATGGGTAACAAATTAATCATTACAAACTTTAATGTGCTTTGATTAATCAACTTACTTAAATAAATTTAAGTGATTTTTACTCTTTATCTAAATGTATATTTTATAACCAAATATGCATTTAATACTCAGTAATTAGCCGCACAAGATACAATCCATAGTCTTTCTAAATTTTCATAGAGGGAACAAGTAATATTATTAGATCATAACGAGTAATATATATGCGATATATATTTCACACAAATAAAATTATGAGTGTAAAGTAAACGAATAAATGAATTACAATAAATAAATCAAATGAATTTATTAGCTTAATACTTTTGAAGGAATACCTTCATTATCAAAGCTGTGTGTTGAATAAATTGTGAAGTAAGACCGTTGCTATGAAATGCAAATTTATGTTTGCCATTTTTTGGAGATTGCGTAATACGTGTCTCTTTTGTTCATCAAATTACAGTCCAAGTTAATGAAATAGGCTTCTTTGATCTTTCTCGTTAGGTCATGGCATCCCCTACACATGACTCGAGGATTGTCTAAGGTGCAGGAGTGGCCTGTGGCAGTGCTCTGCTGTGCACGAAGATAGAGGTGTGCATATATTTATGTGATATTATGAGTATTAATTATATCACATGTATAACATGATTAATACTATAATTAAATTTTCTATTATTAGTATTATTATTGATACATATATAATAAAAAGGTAAAATAGCCTTTCAATAAACATTTTGTTGCAGGCCAGCATATTTGGTCATTTTCCTAGTTATTATAGTTTGAATGATTTTCTATCACTATAGTTAAAAATAGCCAGATACTTATTTACTAACCAATGCTGAATGATTATCTGGATAGGCTATAGATGGATACCTGAAAAAAAAATTCTGAATTTCTTAAAGAAAATGTCATTTAGCACAGATTCAAACTCCAAGTCATAGACATGGTAGGTAGTCATATTACCTAATTAATCATTTTCATCTAAAATTATAGAATAGTTAACATTGCACAAGGTTTTTCTTCCATTCAGGATTTAACTTCTATTAATATTATCTTTGTCTTAGAAAAAGTTTGCTGTGAATTGAAAATAGATTATTTGATTCTTTTTTTTTTTTGAAATCTCAAAAATTGACAGGCAAATTTGGTTCTTTCATTCTTATCATTACAACTGTTATTATTACATGACTAAGCAAATATAGAATAACTGCTCACCAAAATGCATCAGCTAGTTTGGCATGTTTATATGTTTTTACCTTAGAATACAAGATCAAAAACCACTAGTCTTTCTTCTCAATTGTCCTATAGTTCTTAATTGAAGCACCAAATGAGTTTTCTTGAAGAAAAAATATGTGTGCAAATAATTTTTTAGATGCTTGTAATCATGACAGGTAAAACTAAAATATAACCTTTATTTTTATTCAGGTTGTAAAATCACTTGTTAGAGGGAAAGGCAAAAAGTGCTACGAATCTTTTAAGTGTGAACATAAGTTACCTTTTGGCTATGATCTTCTATTTAATTACCTATAACAACATATGACTTTCATATGAAGGAAGATCACATGAATTGAAATAACTAACTAATATTAAATGGGACATTGGTGGAGTTTGTGAAGTTTGAAGAAAAAAGTGAAGAGACAATTGACTTTAATCATTCCACATTTTCATATTCATTGCATCATTTTTTTGTTAATTTTCCCCTAGTAAGAATTTCTGAAAGCTTTATACTGTAATATCCATATTTCCTGTCATGCATTATAATATAAAATTTTAATTTGAAAAATTCCAGATGGCAAAAAAATGAAAAAATTCCTCAAAATAATAGAATTTAGCTACTTCCTGACAATTACCTCTGTTATATTCCGAGAGGTTTTGACATCACCATTTTTACAACATTGTTTAAAGAAAATAGTTTGAATAACAAAGAATGTGTTTATTTGCTAATTTATTACAATTCTAGATATTTTTATATAATAATCTATACAATAATTATTAGAAATCAAAAAAATAATTTATTAATAATTTATTTAAATGGAAGCTATTTAGAATCTTAGCAATCTAATTATAATAATGAGTATGAAAATATCACAATTTTGCAATAAAAATATTGAAAGATATTAAACTTTTAAAGCAAATTTCATTAGATATAAGAGAAATAAATAAATATTCACTCAGATTTTTAAAAAAAATTACAAATAAAGATTTCATTGATTTTATAAAATGAAAATAATCTTTCTAAAAATGATGACATATAATCTTTTTGTTTTGATTATGATCTCATTTTTAAAAAATTTATAAAAAGAAAATGTGAACATTTAAAATTTATTTAATATTAAACAAAAATATTTATCAAATAAAGTCAAATTTATTATTTTCTGACAAGTAATAATGGTTTTATCTTATATGTTTAACATAAGAACAAAAAAAATGAAGAAATGTTGAAGCAGTGTGAGAGGGTTAAAAGTTTACATACATTTTATCACAAGTGCATAAATATTGAAAGCACATGTCAAATTGAATTCATTATAATTAAAAATGGTAAGAACAATATTGTATAGGATGGTGATATTTCAGACAAAATGGCAAGATTAGTTATACAAAATGTATTTCATGGATTTAAATAGAAAACTAAGAAAATAAAAATACATGGATATTATTTAAATCATCTAGATTTTCTATAAATACAATTTATCCACTATTTTGAACACTTTAGCAAAAACATTTTATTGTACCTATATGCATACACAATCTTACATTACAAAATAGTGGATAAATTGCATTTATATAAGATATTACAGCAAAATAAAGGAGATGTGAGTTTGGTAATACTTTATCTAGATTTTGCAGATGATATAATATTTGTTTTTGCAAATAATGCTTCAGAATTTCAGAAGATGAATGTTTAAAAACAAAAGTAATGTTCAATAAATTTTCTCAAAAGAGAATAAAGGCTAAAAATGATGAGTTAAAAGAAGTTAATAACTACAAACATCTTTATCAGATTATTAACCCAGGTGGAAGCATAATCGATGAAATTTATCAGATTATTAAATTAGGATGGAGTTTTTTGGTATTAAATGGAAATATGTTTCTGTAATTGAAAAAAACTTTTCCATAGACATGTTTTAACATTATTTAATTATGAATCTGAGAGTTGGAATTTTAACTGAAGAGTAATAAGGAGATTTTATACTAGAAGATATGATATGATAATAGAGCATAGTGAAATTCTAAATTGAATCTCAAGAGATTGTAAAAGATCAAGAAAAAGACTACATCTGAAATGCATACATGAAATAAAGAAATCTGCTAGTGTGAAGGGAAGAAAAAGGATATGTATTGAAAAAACTAGATGAAATTTTAAGAGAATTTATTCTACAATGGATTGATAGTTGTTAATCATAAAAATAATTATGATATAACATATCTTAGTTAAATGAACTAGAGTCATCTACTGAACACCAGAAAGGACAGTGCTATATAATCTCTATCCTTAAACCAACCAGCTTTTTAATTTTGCTTTTCTCTGTGAAGACCAACTGTTAAAACTGTAACTCATGAATTTATACATCTAGCATACATCTTTTTCTTATTTATATTATTCAAGCTAATAATCTGAAAGTTAAACCATTATACGATTTCAAATTTATGCATGAATAATATGAAGGAATAAAAGCCTCCTGCTAATTCCATAAATACATTCACTTCAACTTTGAATCCCAGTTTTCATTGATGAAGGTAATAATCATAAATTTCCAGTCTAGAGATGGATAATTTATAGCACTGGATTATCTGGTGTGCATTGTTATTACATCCTTCAGTAGAGCATTTCTTTGAAGAATAAGAATTAATATGAGATGATGTAGTGTCATCATTGGTAATATTCATATACAAACATCATTAAATCAATTTTATCCCAAAAATACTCTCTATGGCAATATTTTATAAAGTTGAAGTCAATTACTGAAATCTAAAATTCATTTTTGAATTCAAGATGTATCAACAGATGATAATAATTAACATTCAATTCTTAAAAAACCACATGACTTTTTGTAACTTAAGTAATGAATTTAAACCATTGGAAATGACAGAAATGAGCTGCAATCCATGAACCTTGAGTGCTCCAATGTATGCACATTGCTACTGCACCAAATGATATGGAAAAATTCCAAGTAATAATAATTCATTACAAAGTTATAATTATTTACTAAGTGCATATGAAGTATATGTAAATACTTTTAAGACATGCTATAACCTGTATCAAATGCGCCTTAAAATTTATAATAGTTAAGCAATAATTTTTTTTTTGCCAATAGAGAGACCTCTCAAACCACAATACAAGATAGCGACTTTTATAAAGATAAGAGTGGCCATCTTACAGTGTTATCAAATTTAAGGCTCTTCACTGATGAAAGTCAGGCTATAACCTGTATCAAATGCACCTTGAAATTTATAATAGTTAAGCAATAATTTTATTTTTCCAATAGAGAGACCTCTCAAACCACAACACAACAACTTTTATAAAGATAAGAGTGGTCATTTTGCAGTGCTCTCAAATCTGAGGCTCCTCACTGATGAAAGCCATAAACTAGAAACTAATCTGGGGGTGTTGGATGAGTAGGCACTAGATAGGGATTTTTATGCACAAACCTTTATGCATCCATTTATTATGAAGGCTTCACTTAGTAGCATTACTTTACAGAGAGTTTGGTACTCTTATTAACAGCATGTGTATGAAATGGTGATCATCATATTTCTCTATATTCAGATAGTATTTTAATGTCATTCTTTTTTCTGATTTATGTTATCATCTATATTTTCTTCAATCGGTCTTATATGCATTATGCTTCTTCCAATTATTTAACCATATTTTTGCAATTTCTTTAAGTCAAATACTAGTCTAAATTTGATAAATCAACACTGAAATTCATTGCTCATATTTCTATTCCATTGAAAATATTCATATTAAAAAATAAGTTATGTTTAATACATTTAGTACTACATCATCAATATCAAAATCCAGATATCAATCAGTCTTGATTATTTAAGCCTGCAGTAGATGTCTTTAGACAGAGTAAAGACCTGTAATACTGTTGATGTTTTTTGTAATACTGATGACTATCCTTTATTAGTCATTATTTTTACCTGCTGTTAAATTTTGCTGTCATTATTGAGTCAATTTTATTTACTAGCACAGACATTTATGTAATTTAAATGGAAGGGATTTATTCCTTAACCACATGTGCTAGTGAATAAAGTTGAACATTATATAGTGTCTAATAGTTCATAATATTAACATGTAATTAATTAAAGAAATTTGCGAATGTTAATATATATATATATATATATATATAAATTAGGGGGTGTAAAGTGAATAAAGAAACATCTTCATTCTCTCAAACTAAGACTATAATTGAATTTAGTGTATAAAAGATAAGATGTCCACTCCTATCTTTTCAAATGTCTCTATCTTATGCTTTTGTTTAAGAATATATTCAGTACTCAACAAAACATTGTTATCATAATTACATTACAATGTATATGCTTAGGATGCACATCCCTTCTATTTAAATAAATATCACTACCAAACTCACAACATTCTTTAGTTTGCTGTAATATTTTATATAAATCTTAGATATATAGAATAAAATATCTTTATCTAATAGCAAAATAATATATGACAATCCTTGCATTTTAAAAATCTTATATAAATCCAATTTATCCATAACTTTGAATACTTTTTAGCAAAAAACATTTATTGCACCTATATGCATACACAATCTCATGTTTCGACTGTCCTGCAATCTTTTTCAGAGCCTCTTTATTTTAATTTTTTAAAAGTAAAAAAGCATTTTAATGTTTGTTTTTTTTTACTTTTAAAAAATTTAAATAAACTGGCTCTGAAAAAGACTGCATGACAGTCGAAATGTAAGATTATGTATGCATGTAGATACTGCAAAAGGTTTTTGCTAAAAAGTGTTCAAAGTTGTTGATAAATTGGATAAATATTATTATTAATTATAACTCTTTTACTTTCTGTACAAATTTATATTAATAGTTGTATATCTCTCTTTGCAGGCCACAAATATAGAGGTTAAAGGCAGTCTTAGATGTTGAGATGTGACACTAATTTCAATGTGCAGCTGCTTTTCACAAATCAAAAGGCAGTGTATTTAATTTCAGAGAAATAACTACTGCAACTAAATTAATTTTATTATTTTATCTAATTTATTATATGGAAGTAAGACATGGATATACTATCAACATTATGTAAAGGTATTAGAAAAAATTGTGTTTTAAGGATGTTTTTGTAAAATTGTAAAAATTCAATGGCTAGAAAATAAAATATATCAATATGTTCTTCAACATGCTGGATGTTACATTTTAAAGTCAATCACTGTAAAATCACATCTTTGTTAGATTGGATATATAAAACATATACCTAATACATGTCTTCTGTTTTGGGTTGTAGGTATCCTGAAGCATTTAAATTGAGATAAATCTGGCATTCATGCTGCATTGTGTACATACAGTCCAATAGCTGAATTCTGTATCTATCCCAAGATTGTAGATCACTATGCCTTCTTTTGCTGACAAATGTTTGTCAGATCTCTGAGAGGAATGTTTGACAAATAGTTTCATATATGAACTTGTTTTTGTATATGCATATGTATTTAAAATTAAAATAAATAACAATGGTAAATAAGAAATCAGTCATACATGCATGAACAGGATAAAAAGGGAGAATAAAGTAGGGGGAAAATAAATTAGATAACTAAATGTCAGTATTGAGCAGTCAAGTTTAAAGAATGACAGATTAGGGGTAATTATAATAGTAGCAGTATTAGGTAATAGGGAAATATTGCATGTGAGGAGAAAGGATGCTTCATTATATTATTTTAACAAGTTCATATTATATTTTCTGTGTGTAAAAGTAATTTAATTTTACAAGATTAAAATTGATTTATATAAACATATATGCTGATAAGAGCAAAATTTAAGAAAATGGAAAAAAAAATATGATCAAAAGGAAAAATATCAGTAATCAATTGACAAAACTCAAAGAATAAAGAGTGTGACCATGTCAGTCCAGTTAGTGCAAATATATATGGATAATCAAAAAAGATTTGAAGAAATGCTTAAGAAAATGAAAAAGAAAGCAAACTAAAAAAGAGGAAAATAGAAAGAGATCAGAAGAGAGTCAAAATAGATCAGAAGAAATATTTAAACAAATGTCAACAATGAGAAGATGATAATAAAAAGAGAACAGAAGAAAAAGAAGAGGAAAGTAATTAGGAGAAAGAAATGTGTAAAGTCAGATGCTGATACAGAAATGAAAGAAATTTATCAGAAAATAAAAATATTGTTGAGAAAAGTAAAGGATTATAATCAAAAGATGTTGATTAAATTAGAGAAAACTGAGCAGAAGAGAAAAGAAAATAATGAGAAAATGATTGTGAAAATAAAAAAAGATAAGAAGCAGGGCAAAAAAATATTTGATGTTATAAACCAAATGCAAGATATATTTCAAGAGGAAGATGAAAAATTATCAAATAATAAAGAGGATAGATCATTAGAATTTACAAGTGAAGGAAAAAGTAATAGAACAAGTGCAGGTTCAAGTATCAAAGATTCAGCAGGAAACTAACACATATAAAAATATAGGATGTTGCATCTGAAGAAATTATTGCTCATCTGGAAATGATAGAGATCAATTGTGAAAAGTTAAAGAAAACTAAAAGCTCCACAGGTTTAAAGAAATTGGAAGTGGTAAAAGTAATTCAGATAGAATCAAATTCTATTGAAGGATGGGAAATGGAAAAACAGTTCTTAGAAAAGAGGCCAGAATGAACCTGCTGCCTCATAATGAGCAGGCTAATGAAGCCCCTATCAAACATTTAAATAGTATAGAAAAGTATTTTTGGTTGAACATGATGTCAAAAGAAAGTAAGATGGTGATAGCACATAGCATGCAGCTACTTAACTCAGGCATAGTAGGATTCCTTATTCACCAAGTCTAGTACTTTTGAAAGTCATAAAGAAGCATTATTGGCTAGTTACTGGACTGAAGAATATCAGAAAAATATAATGTACCATGTCTTGCAGGAAAGATATAAATCTGGAGAGACATAACACTTTCTTCAGACAAGTGGCTAGATTGAGAGCCATTACTGTCCATCTTCTAACTGAGGTCATATATTGTTTGTGAAAAGAAAATTTGTCTCTTAGGGTTGAGGAGATGCTGATGGGTATTGACCACTGATTCACTGAGAAGGTAGCAGAGCTGCTTAATACCCTCAATTTAAGCTATCAACCTCCAGAATATTGGTTCTGCCCTAAGTTCAATGGTAGATAGATAAGTAGCCTTTTTATAGAATGGATCTCTTTTAAACCAGTCACAAAGTTGACTGTTAATTAGTGATTGATTGTTGACTTGATTATTTTTGTTTAACCGCTGGTGATATTATAATTTAATATCATTAATATAATGACTTGTTAGTCAATCCTAAGTCTCATCTTCCTTATATATTCTTTCTTCTTATATTGGTGATATGTGTTAATTCAATGTTAATTGGTGATGATTATTTATTTTATGGGAATGATAATGGTTTCCCATCTCATTATATTCACCACTATCTTCCAAATCATTAAACATAAACACATGGAATGATTCAATTTCATCTCCCTATATAATTTTTTTCTAGTCCATCACATATACTTAAAACATATAAAACATAGATATAGTAAAGCAAATGACCCTAAGATGCATTTCACAATGAGCTAGTACTCTTCAGTTGGTCAAGTCACAATTTCTTAACATATCTTCATTCTTTGTGATTTAATACCAAATTATTATAATTCAACAATTGTCAAATTTTGGATACACTGATTATTTTAATACAATCCACTTCATATAAATCCATTAATAATTTAAAACTTTCATCAGTAAGAAACTAGTCTTGGGATGTTGGGTGAGTAGGCACCAGATAGGGATTTTATGCTTAAACCTTCCTGCATCCCATCAATTACAAAGGCTTGCACTTGATGGCACTACTGTACGGAGAATTTGGTACATTAATAAACTTTAAACCAAGGTAAAAATTAATAAATATATATAGTAATTCAATTTCAACTGCCTTTTCCCATCTGTGATCCCTTTTTTACATATACTTAAAAATTCCATTCCAGTAGACATCTGAAATAGGTTGTTGAATCTAATGATCCGTTTTAAACTGAATACGCACTCTTCAATGGTTTTAGGTCGTAACTACTCACAGGCTTTCTTTTTTGGTTTAGTGTTTAACAATAGTAAATTATAATTTGATTTGCAGCTGTCAAATTTGCTGTACTTTTGACACAATCAACTTAAGACAAATAAATCAATAGTTATTATCTATTAAGCTTGATTATTATATTACAGGGACATAAACTTTGAATATCATTTAAAACTTAACATATATATCTTCTTTATAATTAGATATAACTTTGAAGCCTTTGAATAGTCCGACTATTATGATAATAGTCTCGAAGAGATTTTTATAACTTTCTATAGATTATAATATTAAAATAAATACAGTAATTTACATTGTTAATTAAATGATGACTTACAATTTTTTTATTCACTTCTTCACAAAATCTTTTTTTATAAAAATAAAGAAACGCCTATAAAAAGCTTTATATAAAAAAAAGAGCACATTCTAACTTGAGATGTGAATTCCAATAAAAAAACGATGATAGGGTATATTTTTAGATATTAACAAATTATCCTAAAACTTCTCCCTGGTGAAGGTGGTAATCTAAAAATTTACTAATATATTCCGGGCCATGCATGGCTGGATAATTATATATTTTTTTAAATATCATCTACACAAACAATGAGGATTGCCAATTCCTCAACAAGCTTTGTGATAAATGCTTAGCTAGAGAAAGCATTTAAAATATCTCTGTCAGGACCCCCCTCCCAAGCCTCTGACCATGGTTTCTTGCTCAGAGAGGTTCCAGAGCACGAAACCATGGTCAAAGGTTTGAAGGGGGGGGTTCTGGCAGAGATATTTTAAATGCTTTCTCTAGCTAAGCATTTATGACAAAGCTTGTTGAGGAATTGGCAATCCTCATTGTTTGTAACTTACAAGCTTAAGAGAATATGGTCATGTGATCTATGACTCTTATTTTGACTATTTATCATCTACACAGTTTTCTTTTGAAAAATAGTTCATAATTTCAGTATATATAAATGAATACACATGACTTCTCTTTAAAACTTATTTTTTATGTGACTATTATAAAAATATAACTACATACCAACGTTACAACATAGTATAGTCTTTTTCAAGAAAAACTGAAAAATAAAAATATATAATAGTAAATATAAATATCACATTCCAAAACAAATCCAAAAATTAAAAAATACAAAAAAATACTCAACCTCAAACGTTTCTATTACAAACAATCTCAAAACTTTATCAAAATTTGTACATATCCTAAAAACATCTCATTAAGAAAGAAACACGAAAATAATAGCTTTGTTAATTAAATGTTTTTAGGGTATTTTTGGATGGGTATATAAATGTAAAAATTTTTGATACAAAGTTTTGAGATTGTTTATAATAGAAAGGTTTGCGTAAAGAATATTTTGTTGTATTTTTTTAATTTTTGGATTTGTTTTAGATTACGTGATATTTATATTTATTATTATATATTTGTATTTATTTTTTTTTAGTTTTCCTTGAAAAAGACTATATTAGAAAATAGTCGAAACGTTGGCGTGTAGTTATATTTTTATAATAGTCATATAAAAACCAAATTTTAAAAGGAAGTCACGTGTATTCATTTATATACATTATATTTTTTTTAAATAAGAAAAACAACAAAGCTTAAATAAAAACTTGCAACTATAATTTTGTACACACAATTCGCTTACGCACATAATTCAGAAATAGTCCAACTAGATTTTTGACTACACCTCTTCTTTATTTCCAGAACAACTTCTCTTTCAGATTTTATATTTCCACTAATTTACTTTTATTCTCCTCTCACTTAATTCTTCTGCAAACATTTTTATTAGCTTTGCTAATTTGCATACAATGATTTTATTTTACATGCAAATTAGCCTGTTGCAATTTCTAGTAAGTTTTTTTTTACTGTATAATTAATTATTTCTTTCATTTCTTTTCTGCAGTAATCTAGATGTCAACATTAAATGCTTGTACACCCACACCTTTATTCTTTAGTAAAATATATGTATATACATAGTATATACTATCCAATATTCATTGATTACACAAGCGTAGACTAGATGGCTATGAAGCCAAATGAAGCGAACTGCTCCTAAAAGCATCATTATTTTTTTTTCCTCCATGTGTCACAGCATCAGCTGGGAAGTGAACCCGCTAACCCGGAACAACTGCTTGTAAAGCAGCTGTCGCTGACCTCTCGACCACCCATGCTTGACAAATTTAAATGGTATAGAATGGTTTTAGAGTATAAAAACAAATGAAATGGCAATGTCGTTAACGTATTACTTGAGAGTTTATGTGGTGTTTGAGCAATCACCATCGCTGGAAATAGTATTTAATAGTTTTATTCAGCTAATTATTTTTTTGTTTACATATCCCGTTGAAAAGCAATTCCGCAAACTTTAATTTTGGTTCCCTACTCAATCACTATGCTAAACTGCACAAGGTAATAAAGTGACTGCAAAAAATAAGAGAATGATTTATTTCCAGGTAGTTTATAAGAAGTCTAAACACAGGATGAGACAGGTGTAGAGTTAGATTCATGGATTTTGAATTTTAGAATTTCTTACTTTTCTACTGCACAAAATGCGCAGACTGAAAAAAAAATTCTGAATTTAATTCATAAACAAAAAATCGATTTGATAATTAACAAATCGATTCAGTATAAGATATTATTGGAGGTATAAACAATTGTACTCACAAAATTTTGGATTGAAAGGAGAAAGCATATTAAATATTTATAAATACTAATTATTTTATTTAAAGTAAACAGTTTCTTTTTAGTTTTCAATTTTTCTTCTTTTTTATTTAGATATTGATTAGTTTACTATTAACTTACCTGAAGCAATAATATCAAAATGATTCATTTCTGTTTTGCTTAATAAAATAAATAATAGAAATTCTACAATAGAATTAAAATAAATTTAATTCATTCTTAATACAGTTATAATTTTTTTTCTTAAAAAAAAAAAGAGATATAGCAATATAATGGAATATATTTTACAAAATTAAAAAAAAACCACACATATGCACCTATATAAAGATGCATAAATAATTTATTAAATGGTTGCTATAGATAGCTATGATATGCATTAATTTTGTTTTAAATTTTAATGAAAAAAGTTATGTGAGTCAAATATCCAATTTAAAATACAAACTAGATGTCTTTATTGTTTTAAGCCAATTGAATGAAATTTTTACTTTTGAGCAATCACTTCTAAAATATAACTTTTAACAATCATTTTGCTTTATAGGTGCGAGTATTTCCACACATCTGTTTTAAATTAATTGATGTATTTACGTACGATTGTTTACTTTAAGAAGTGTCTAATTTATACATATTGTCATCAAGGTGCTCAGAAAAGGTTACATGACATTAAAATACCAAAAATGACAGCTCGAGTTTCAATTGAAAACCTTTATTTATCAAGTCCCTCATACTATTACTAATTAATGTGTTTTCAAACTTTAATTTTATTTCCTCAACTCATTGCTTCTTTTCTCCCTATAACTCCACAAAACTTTTTATCTTTCTGAATCCTGTCACAAGTAACCTTTTTCTAGGTCTCTCAAAATTCTTTGAAGTCTAGTTTAGATCTTCATATATTGGAAGCACTTTTTAAGACTTGTTATTTAGTTTTTTTTAGTGATGTCAGTATAACTATTTTTATCTCATCCATATATTGACTTTTTAATGACTTTTTGTTAATACCATCATTCATTTTTCTCCACTTCACTACTTGGTTTGCAGTCCTTGCATTGTTTTTCAAGTGTCAAAATCTCAAATCCATTATTAAGCACTCATAAAACACATTTATTCAAATTTCTTTTCTTTTCACTTCTCCATTTAAAACATTGTGGTATTTCAATCAATATCTTAATTATAACTATTTTATTGATCTCTATGTTCTTTATCACTACATAGCTGTTTATAAAATTCTTTCATAATAGTCATAATGTCCTTAATTTTGATAGTTATATCATCTTTTCTTATTTTTGAATGTTAACTTCGCTATATTCTCTTATCATTTTTCATTGTACATTATTCTAGATATTCAGTTTATATATATATAAGAGTAGTTTTTAATTTTGCCATATTTCTTTTTCTAGATGAATTGTGATATTTTGGCAATTATGGATATTAATCCTCAATACTAATAATAATAGCTTTCCCTCTTTTATGACTCACTAACCAAAGGTCACTATTTATGATGAATCTATTTATGCACATTAGAATTTTGAAATAGATATTGTATATTTATCAAAATATAATCTAAGGCATTTTTAATTTAGATATAAAAAGTCACCATATTAATGTATTGGGGGAGGGGATGTTAACTTTTATGGACAGTTATGAACTGATATTTTTTTCATGCATAAATATGGATGATAATTATTCGTTTAATTACATGCTTGTGTGTAGTTTGTTAAATCAACTTCATTATATACATTTTAGTATTATTTATATTTAAGTGTGTGTTTTATAATTCAATATAATAATCATTTGTATATAATAATTTTAGTTCCATGCAATTCATCTCTTATAATATTTAAAAGTAAAAATAGATTACAAGTCTCACATTGGTGGTCGAGAGGTCAGCGCAACTGCCTTGCACTAGCAGGCAGTTGCCTGGGTTGCGGGTTCGCGTCCCGGCCGATGCTGTGACACTTAAAAAAAAAGTATTTTATTATTAATAATTTTTATTTTGTTGGTTAGGTTCATAAATACTTAATTTTAATAATTACATATAATAATTAGCTTTACGGAATGCACTCATTGATATACTATTCACATGTAAATATGAGTTTTTAAAAACTTGAATAAACTGCACATTTCTATTTGAAATAGTAAAACATTATGTTGATATATAAAGCAGATGGAAAATTGATATTAATTTTTTAGGCCATGTGATAAAACTCTGTTTCAAAATTAAAAATTATATAGTGATAAAATGGTGTCTATGGTGAGTATTGAGGTGCATTGGTCTCACAGCACTTAATATAATGTGTGTGTGTGGACACGTATATTTAAAACTTCCAGTAGAAAAGAACATAGACAAAATTTACACATATAATTACTTAAAATAATGATTTAAACATTGAATTAATGCTATATTTTGACATTTTGAAATATTACAAATTATTTAAAATCAAATATAAAAAAGAACAAAGGTCTCTAATTTAATACAAATATTTTACTTAATCTCTTTCTGATTTTGACCAAAATCTAAATTTTGGTGTAACAAAAAAGTTAATATTTTTGTCTAAAGTAAAGATGTTATGCATATTAACTATAGATTTAATCCTATAATTTAGTTTTACTTGAAGATTTTCTGAAACAACACCCCACAAACTTTAAGCATCAGCCTCTACTCTATCTAATTATGCTTAGTTGGAGAATAAAGCAGAAATAGAAAAACTATTTAAATCTTTCCCATTCAGCAGTTAACAATACTGATGAGAAGCACTTTTTCCTATATGAAAGAGGTCAGCAATGACTTTTGTCAGAGGGGTATTCAAGCACATTTTTGCCTTAAATACTTACTGCATTATGGTATATTACCGCTGGATTCTTCCAATTTTCTGGTACATTTTTATTATTTAGATATTTGGTATATAGATTTTCCAGAAATTTTTTTTCTTTATTTGCTTCTTTTAAGATATCACTAATAATTCTATCAAATTTCTGGAACTTTTCCCTTTTTTATAGATTTAACTATATTCTATGGATTTTTGATACAGTCACAACTAACTATCTTAGTAACATTTTAGAACTTGATTGTTCTGTGAATATGCTCTTTAATTGTATGTCTCTTCTTCATTTAAGTACTTGGTAATTCAAAAGATGTATTAATTGTAGAAGGTACTTTTTTATTTTTGTTTTTAGTAATGCATAATTCTTTGTGGAACTATTTCATGCATTTTATGATGTCGAATATTTCTGTAATGTAATTCGCATTAAACCACTCTCATGCAAGGTAAGTGGATAAGAAGGAGTCCCCATTTTGCATGAGAGTGGCATGGTGAAAATTACACTACATATATATTATTCATCATTGTATAATCTCTAGTCTAACTGTAGTAATTAGCTATCTATATATACTGAACCTTGATAAATATGTGTAAGAGATTGTAATTTAGGCCAACGAATGAGTGCTGTTTCAGCACCAAATGTGTATCTTGGAGAACATACATCTTTTTTACGTCTTTGGTCATATGTTTATGATTACATCCCTCCACAAGATGTTAAAAGTGAATAGAAAACATGCCCTACCTTGCGTGTATTGTGTAATGAAAATTACACCACAAAAATATTAGTCATTATTGGACCATCTCTTGTCTAATGAATGATTAATAAAAATTATCAATATTTTATATTCTTTTTTTCTTCTTACTGCTCAAATAACTTTTTTTAAAAAATATCATGATGTTGTTTTCCCTTTTAAAGACTTATTCTCTATAACTTTAATAACTAATGACAATTATACTTTTTAATATCATTATGATTTTTTTCTCGTACATTTTATAAATTCTACGTATTCAGTTTTTTTTTTTTTATTATCAAAAACAAACTTTATTAAACCAAAAAAAAAAAAAAAATACATAATATTGTATAATAAAAACAATATGCAAATTAAAGTTCTATAGGTAGAAACTGGTCTTCAAATGTCAATAAGATCCCATGTGCTATTAAATAAATCTTGTGATGATATTCAATTGTCTCTTGCTTTTATCATTCTGATTTTTCTAATTATAATCTTCAAAGGATCTGTACAATTAGAATTAAAAATAATATCACATCGAGTTAGTCCTAAACTATAAATTAAAAAAGTGGCTCTTCTAATATCAGCAAAAACTCCCACTTTAATTGCTTGTATCAATACATGTATCAATGAGCCTTTATGTTTATAAATTAAGCTAATAAAATATCTACAAACTTGCAAATAACTGCATTCACCAAAAATATGTTCAATCGTATCTTCATCTCTTTATCAGGAAATCAAAATATTTTGGCTCCAGACCCCACCATCTGAACGTTTTCAGCAGATTAAATGTTGTCAAGTTAAGATTTGAATTAATAGGCACTATTGCTTCATTAATGAGATAATAAGCCTCCCAGTATTGAACATTGTCTGATTTAGATGGATTAGGAATTAAGTTCATTTTTTTAAAATTTCAAATAATAAATCAGCCAACCAGCAATTCATTGATGGAGGTGGGGTATCAGTAGGATCAACATCAACAATTCTTGAGGGATAAAATGATTCAGTCTCAAAAATAAGTTGATGGCCCGCTGGAGTCTAAACACTTTCAGTGAATGCAGCCCAAGACCACTTAGTCTTGTAGGCGTGTGCATCTTTCTGAGACTGCTACAGTCTCCCCCCCCCCATAGTAGTTTAGAACAAATTGAATTGATACCACGAATGAATTTAGCTGTAAATTTAATAAAAGGGGTGAAATAAGTAATCCTTGGAAATAACAACATGTTCAAAAGAGCTGTCTTGGAATAAAGAGACATATATACTTTATGTAGAGAACCAACTATTCTGTTAGTTACTAATATGATTGAATTTTGGACCTCTCTCCTCATTGCAAGCTGATAGAGATTAAAAGCAAATCCAAGAAATTTCAGTTGCTTTTAATAATTAATTTAAATTGATTTTCATTTTTTAACTTTGTACATTGTTTTATAATAACATAATTTTAAATGTATTTTGTATTTTTTTTTTTTAATTAATATCAAAAATACTGAGGTGGCATAATTGGCCATAGTCAAATAATAATGCTGATTAAAATAGTAAACTAATAATCGTTTTTAAAAGTAATTAATATAATTTAATGATCGCTGTCGGCCTGTAGCTAACAGTAGGAATGAATAATAATATGGTTATACGCAATTATTATTTTAATTTAAATTTATAAATAAAAATTGTAGAAATTTATTTTCTCTCTTATGATATATATGTATTACATTTACACAATAATCTTCGTTTTGCCTAGTTCCTTACAGAAAAAAGTTATAGTCTCTGATGTATAGTTTTTTTAAAAATAATTTGTGCCTTAATTATGCTTAATTTATAAATATATTTAATATTAGCAAAGGTAAAAAATCCGAGTTTTAAAAATTATTAATAAAAACGAACGCATGATAAAAATTATGTTTTTACTAACGTTTAAATATATAAATAATTTATTTTACTTAAAATCAAGCAAATCAAAATAAAATAAGACTTAAAAAACTTCTTTCTAAAATGTTTTATATCTTTGCCAGCCGAAGCAGTATGACTCGATTGTTAAATTTTTCCTTTTTTCTTAAAGATTCAACGTAGCAAAATTCTAAAGAAAAATGTTTTCTTTACTCGCGCATGGTCGCTTTTTAGTTTGTATAGTATTAGGCAGTAAATTTAAAGTTAAAAGACCAAATTTGTAATTTTATAGCTTTTAATCTTTTTTTATCTTCATAAACTAAATAGCATCTGGGGAGATTTGCACACTAGGGTCACATGGTTGTATTCTAAAAGCTTCAAGGGAACGAAAGGTTTGAATAATTATTTTTTTTTCTAATGATAATATGAGAATTTGCAGTCAAACACTTCATCAATAACTGTCGATTAGGATAGAAAAATCAAAACGTTAATAAAGACTTTATTGTTTCACTTAACATGTTTTTTTAACTAAAATCGTACAATTGCATTTTCTTAAAACCGGAGAATTATCGTTGGACTGAATCTTATTAAATTAGCAACAAACAGAAAAGAATTTACAAAACAAAATAAAGTTGTAATCAACTCCATTGTGAAATGAAGTTTTGAAGATATATAATGTAGTAAATAAATTATATATGTGTATGTATGTTTTATATGTAAAATTAGACGGGCGTTATGTTCAAGCTACTAAGTCTCCACAGGAGATGCTGAGAGGAATGATCTCTATATATGAAGGTTAACTGTGAATAAGAATAACAACGCTTGACCAAGAGTATCTCTCACCATGTTATGAAATAGAATATTGATTTATCAAAGGCTAAGTACTATTTCTAATACAAAGAGGTTTTTTTGTCTCTCCTTTTTCTTTTTTAAATCATTTAAATTAGTAGTAGAACCCGATCCTCGTTGGATTTTCGTCATTTTTTAATTATAAATATAGAATTTCTGACTCCAATTTTTTTATTTGTTTTCACAGTCTTTGAATATTAAAAAACAATAAGCGACAAGTTTAATAGACCTTCAGTTCTTATTTGTAATCTTGCTTAATTAAAGCCACATAATCAGTACAGAAATGGATTGGAACTGGAGTCCATTGAGACAGAAATTATATCTGGCAAAGATTGTATGTATATGAAACCCTAAGTAGGGACTCCCTGCCTATTATGTTAGTGGAAGGAGTCTGGAAAATGTTGTTAAAAATGGCCTATCTCACATATTCTGAAATAATTTATTAACATAAAAAAAAATTGTAAATTGAAATGCTTAAGTAGAAGTCAGTAGTAATATTAAAGGGTAATGCAATTTTTTCTAAGTATAGGTTAATAGAATATGAGAATTTTACTTAATCTAAACACTTAAAAATCAGAAAAGAACACATAACTGAATGCTAGGGAGCAACAAGGATTTAACATCAATGTATCTATACTTAATGAAACTTGTCTTCCAGAGGAAAACAGGATAAATAGAAAAAGTAGATAGCAACAAGTGTTTTTTGAAGGGCAGATCAATCAATGAAAGATTAGTTCATAGTGTGGACTTTTACTTCTATTTTTGAAATTCCTTCTGTATTAGTGAAATATTAGTGATGTTAAAACTTGTCTTTTATAATGATAACAGTACTTATTTTATTATGTTATGTTCCAACAGAACTAAGACAGAAGACTTGAATACCTTGTTGAATAACATTATCACAGCAATACAATTAATAGATCTTTTTTTTGGGGGGGGGGAGATCTTAATGTAACTATTGATACAAGTAATAGACTTTAGCCAAAAGTTGCTCCATAAAGCATTATTGGTACTATAAATTCAAATGATCTGTTGTTATTGAATTTTTGCATAACACATGGATTGACTGTTACAAATATTTATTTAAGCTAAAAAATAATTATAAAAGAACTAGGATACATCTATGCTCAAAGCAATGGCATTTAATTAATTATATTATTGTTATGAAGTGGTTATTGTTCTCATGCTACTGATGGGCCCCACTGGTAGCTATTAGTGGAATGAACTTTAGATCTCAAGATCAATTTTAAAAGAAAAATAAACATTTCTAAACAAAAAGAACTTACTATAGCTTTATAGGGTAGGATGTTGGTTTATCAAACAGTAGGTACTATTTCTGAAACAAGTAGATTTTTCTGCCTTCCTCTTTTACTTTATCAGTCCCTGAAGTTAGCATAGTGACTGGGCATCATGGGATTTTCCATTGATCATTTTTCTATACTAATGGTTACCAAGGAATTGTATGTTTATACAATCACACTTTCATCTCTTAAGTACATGTAAAGCTTTCCGATATCAATTTCTTTCTTTTTTGTTCTTCAGACTGGCAGTTCTTGAAGTGATCCATTCACTAATAGGTATTTTTGGAACTGAATTTGAAACAGGAGTTCTGGCTGACAAATATTTGTGTTTTGGCAATTATAATTAGAGTTCCCCTGGCCTGTCTTACACAGTCTGATTAGGTTATCACATTGGCAGACTACTCACTTCAGAAGTAGCAATAAAGTGAATAATAATATTAATATCAGTAATAGTGGAAAAGAAAAAGGCATTGATTGCACTAAAGGTAATCATAAACCATTTTGTTTGTTAAATATAGGTATGTGGAATATGCAACTTTACTTGATGCAAATTTTTTAGGATCAGAATAGAGAATAGCATTTGTGACTAAATAATAATCAAGATTTAAGACTGATATCACTGTTTTAGCCCAACTTGTGCTGCAGAGAGGAAATGTTTAATAGAACAGATGGATAGATAAGTTTTTTAAAAAGATAAATCAGTCAGTGAAAGAAGCATACATTATGTTGGCTTTGCTGTAAAATTTAATTTAGTATCATCTATTTGTAGAATTTCTCATGATTGTTAACATTTACCTTGCATAATGGAATGGTACTAGTTCTCATTTTATTAGTATCTATGCTCCAACTTTAGATTTTAATTTAGTGTTAAATATGATAAATACTTCTAAAGAGTTAATATCAATTTTCTTGTGAATCTGATTGGAATAAGATCTATTTTTTAATGCAGCTCTAAATTTTAATCTTGAAACACATTAATCTATAATTCATTCAATAATTTTTACTTGTAAGTATTTAACCAATTATACAAAATTCTTTTATATTCTGGCTCCAACTATAATCTTATTAAATGTGATTGTTTTGAACATATAATGCCCCAGGTATCAAAAATCAATCCGTATATTGTGCAATACTTCAATAATGACAATCTATTTGAGTTTGCAGCATCAATACCATTATTTCTAATAACTTTTGGACAAAGTCTACTATTTGTTCCAATGTGTAAATTAAAGTCTTCAAGTCATAAAGTTTGATCTTCTATATATATTTCTGTATTAACGCTATCCAGCAAAGAATGTAAATAAACTACTAAAAGATAAGAGTAATACCACCTGTCCTTTTAGCATTGGTTGGTATTTACACTTAGTTTATTTATGTAATATATAGGGTATATGAGCACAGACTTTCACATGACCCACCACTCTCCACACTATCTCATAACAGTGCTATACTTGAACACATATGTTGAAAAGATAAATAATCACCAATATACGTATTTCATGCTAAACCAGCAATTATCAGTTGGTCCAGATTACCATTTCTACACATATATGCCACAAGTGCTCAGATATATATTAAGATAGCCAATCCTCATACTTTAATGGACAGGCTTCAATCTACTCCACACTCCAACTCTTCAACCGTCCATCCAATTGAAAATCTGATGATGGAATGCTCAAAGGCCACTCTGAGGCTGAGATTCTTGTCACACCCATGTTGACCTAAAGTCAATCTGACCCCTCATGTACAGGACATAATCCATTTAATGCATATACATATTGGTGATTATTTATCCTTTCAACATATATGTGTTCAAGTGAATCAGTATTATGAGATAGTGTGGATAGTGATGGGTCATGTGAAAGTCTGTGCTCATATATTCTATATATTACATATATAGACACAGGTATATAATACGCCTGTGTGTTTCAGTTATTAGTTTATTTATGTAATTTTAAATTAGAGTGAATTTGTTCTATTGTTTATGTATAATAATCAATAAAGCAAGTCATATATTGTAAGACTTTGCTTTTTAAGCTTGTATTACAGAAATGTAATATAGGGGGCGTACTAATAGCTCTAACAGGCCTTTCTCTTTGGCACTTATCAATAAAAGCTTGTTAGAGCTATGATGCACTTTCTATAATACATGACTATGTGTATATGATTATTTTCAACATTGATATACTTCTGAATTAAAGGTCTCTCCACGTGTAATTCAGTTTATCAATTCAGAGCCTCTAGTTTCCTCATCATATCAGCATATTTCCTTAATTCATCCATCCATCTCAATTCAGTATCCATATCTTTTATAAAATATTGTCTAGATTCTTCCATGCTTATTTACCATACTATTGCACCAATATTTCAGCTGATGGCACCTTACATCAATCAAGTAATGAATAACAATAAAAAACATTGTAGATGTACTGCAAGTGATTAAATAATAAGAAACACTGATAAAAACAGATAGAATATTTTAAAATTATAAAAAAAAAAAACCTAATATTAGTGGATAATATATTTGACCTATTTTATAAGTTTATGTACTTTTTAATTGGTTGAATGTTTAATCTAGTTATATGTATTGGTTTAATTAACATTCGTTGCCTAGTTGATGACAAATATAACCCAGCCAAACATCAGCACATTAATACTATTAATGATATATAGATGAATGTGGATAATATTTATTTTATATCTACTGCCTATGAAAAGCTTTATTCTAATATACATAAAACAAAATAATTAAGACCTAATGATTAAAGTATTCACACATCTACTAACATTAACTTAAATCTAAGCTCTATAACTTTTGATTTTTTTTTTTTTAGATTTTATTCTATATTTTTTTTAATATCTGTCCACTCTACTTAATTATTTAATTATTAGTCACAGATCAATATTTTCCTAACTAGGATATAAAGTATGGACGGAAACTGTAAAACATCACTAACCACTATTCTTCTGTTTAAATGTTAAGGGTGGAAAATCAACATCAATAGATCATGGCCCAGCTCTGTCACATCTGATGCATGGGTTTTTTATGAACTCCTGAGCAAATAATCATTCAATTACTAATTAACTATCATGATAAGTATTGCTTTTGCTTCCATTGGGTTTTGTGTCTCTCTTTAGCTATGCTTATGATATTTCCCATTGAATATGTGTTAAGCTAATTAAAACTTGTAATATATTTTAATGCATTGGTTACTTTATATATATATATGGAGGGAGGGTGTTCCTCAAATTTATTATATTTATGTTAATGAAGATTTTTGTAAGTATATATCGCAATCTTACATTCTGTATCCAGAACTGTTTATGTATTATGATAGGGAAAAATGCATATAGTTTATTTTCTGGTAAATATGTCAGTGTGAATATTAAACCTAGTAAATCATTTAATTTATTAAGTTATTAGTTATAAAAATAGTTATTATACTATATTCTTTGATGACAAGTTTAAACAAAATGAATTTAATAATTTTAAAAGTACAAGTTTAGCTAGTTCTACCATATATTTAATATTATTACTAAAGTATAGCTTATTCTTATTTTAAGATGCAATTATACATTAAATATAGCTTAGATAATGTTATTAAATATTTTGTTTTAAAACAAATATTTTCAATATCTTAATAATAGTCTAGAACCAACTATATGGCTAGAAGTTATTTCTAATTTCTAATTTTACATATTTAATATTTAAGTCTCTCGTGTGTGCATTCAGGTATGGGACTTGCTTTAGCTAAAACAAAAATTTAAAAAGAAATTGATTACATTTAAGGTTCCTTGTTTAAAAGAATTAAGGTGTAATATTGTTTAAATTATAATATTTTCCTGTTTAAAAAACAAAAAAACTGTACTGTGATTTTTAAACAATTATTATTTTTAATTTTTGAAAACTTTTAAAAGATTAAATAGATGTTTTGCTTGCAATATTTAATTATCATTAAGTAATTATTTATAAATGTATTACTTAATCTTAATTTATTTTGTCTAAAATTCCAGACAGCCTATTAAAAATACATTAATTTTAAAAGATTTTACTTGACAAATAATTTGAGATCAAATTAATTAATTAATGCCCTAATTGCCAATCATTGATTTTTTATACCATCTGGCTTATCATATAAAAACATCTGACCATATTCTTCATTCTCTTCTTAAATTATTTCTTATCTCATAATGTGCTAATTTATTAATTGCTTATTATTTTGTTAATTTAAACCATGAATGGCTAAATTTTAATACCTGCTTTGGCCCACCATCACACTAATATCTCCAATATTATACACCAAAGGAAATTCTTAAAACCTATTATTAATGGAAGGAAATTATAAGCTGTCACATAGTTTTCTTGTGACCGGAATTCTCATAGAAGTATATAAAATTATATTGCTATAAACTGTTAATTAACTTTCAATCTATTGTTTATTCATGTTCAAAGTTTATTTAAAATTAATAAAACTGATATTTTTGAATACCAGAATTGTGCTTAACTATTTGAATAATTTGCTAAGTTATATTCTACAGTTAATTATAAACTGTATATTTGTTTATTATAATTATTTATAAATATTGTCAATACACTAAGCCATATTTATAATAAGATTTGAATTTTGTTAACTTGTGGAATATTGTAAAAGAATGCTATAATAAAAATGAAATACAGAAAATAGCAGATTCTCTATCCAATACCTATATGTCAGTATATTCCAAGATTCAATTGATTAATAGTTTGATGATGACTAAGATAGTTTACTTTATGCCAGTGGTTGCTTTCTCAAAAGCTTCTATTTCCAAAATTAAGACCATTTGCAATCAACTACTATGGTCAAGGAAAGTCATGGCAATATCAATGGCAAAACTATGTCAGTCATTGAATAAAAATGGTTTGGGCTTACATGATATTGGTATTTTTGCAAAACAGAGAATGATGAACAATATAATTGATATTATTAAACAATTTCCAAAAATTAAGCAGCTCATAGAGGTCATTCCAACTGATAAACCACCACCAAAAAAATTATCATATTTTGAACAATTAATACATCTTTGTAAAACAGAATCAAAAATCCCAGAGCAATTTATTAATAAATACAAATACTAGGAAATTTATGAATTAATGCATGAAGATAATAACACAATTGCTTTAGAACCAATACTGGGAATTAATAATAAGCAATTGGTTAAAAGGTATAAACAATGGGCCTTAGAACCAAAGTTTTTCAATTTTCTAATAAAACTTAATCTATCTGCATTACCTACCACATATTTTCTTTGCCATAAAAGACTGTATACGTCAATTGATCCCTTTTGTGGGTTATGCCATCGAGCTGAGGAAACCCTATCACATCTGCTATATCACTGTGAGGGACTTAGGCACATAAGAAATATCATAACTAGCAGTTACAGGAGGTCTAATGTAACAATGCATCAATTGATTTCTGCATTTAGAGAAGGATTAACACCAAGTGTCAGGGCAGCAACCTTTGTGCTATATGCATACTGGTGTACTAGATGCACTTTTCTAATTGGTAACAATTCCAGGAGACATCCAGTTACTTTTTCAAATAAACTTGAAATAATACAGAAATGGATAAGAGACTGGCCAGACCTGACATTTATGCAGCAACCTGGTCATTACTTAAGATTAGATCTATGTTATAGTGAATTGAGGAAATTAAACATTATAAAAAAACTTAGAAGGATATGCATGTCAAATTAGCAATAAGGACAATTTAGCAACAATTTTTTCCCTTCTGTTATAAGTAATTGATTTGCTAATGGCGTTCAAATGATAATGGACAATCCAGGATATTATATGTAGACAAACTATGTAAATGCAAAATTTGTAATTCTTTTGAGACAATAAAGGCCTTTTGAAACATAATAATAATAATAATAATAATAATAATAATAATAATAATAATAATAATAATAATAATAATAATAATAATTATTATTATTATTATTATTATTATTATTATTATTATTATTATTATTATTATTATTATTATTATTATTATTATTATTATTATTATTATTATAATATGAGATAGTCTTTCAAAACTATTTTCATATATTGTATGAAATAAAGTATAACCTAGGTGACATGTAGCTAGATGCTATGCTTTTTAAAAAATTTTGTGATGGTTTATACTTAGTCAGTTTATTAAGATTATTGGTGTGGTCTTACTTTTTTATTTGCTCTTATAGGCAAGTACTTTGAGATCATTCTATCATTTTGCCTATTATATTTTTTTGATATTCATCTTGATGAAAATGTGAAAGTCATGCAACATACCAACCATGTGTTTATTATGCTCTTAATATTATCAGAGTAACTTAAGTGTTTTGATACTGTTGATGTGCTAAAAACCATGATAAAATATTCCATATTCAAACTTACATAGTTATTATTTTATATTTGGCTTATGAAATTAAGCATCCTTTCCAAATTAAAGATTATAATATTGTTGGCAACATTTATTCATCAATGCATTACATATCTTTTTTTCTCTGACATATTGGAAAGAAAGCTGAGTTAATAAATAAATATGAGAGCTTTCTCTATTCATGGCTTACAATATGATTTCTCGATTGTCTTTAAATTTATAGTTAAAACATTATAATAATCGTTGTACTATTTTGATCATATTAAAATTATAATTATTTATAATTAATAAATTTTCTAGCATTAATAAAATATTTTTTAATTAGTAAACTTGGACTTTGTATCTATATTAGCATCATCTGCATTGCCATAAAATCTCAATCACACACAAATATTATATTATTTGAAACATAAAATTACAATCATATTTTTAAAAGCCACTTTATTAGAGTTTATATTGTTGATGTTTAAATAACATCCATGATAAAGATTATTTTATTTATTTTGTTCTGGATTATAAAAAATCCTTTAGTGTGGTGTATGAGTATAAACAAAATCCCTTTTCTACTCATATCATCCTGAGTATCATCTTAAATGGTTAAAAAGACGAGTCATTAATAAATATTAATTATTAGTTATTAATTAAAAATGATTATTGTTTTAAGATATTATTAGAAGACTGAATAATATCATATTATTCTCTTGGTTACATTCACTTATAGCAATTTTACCTGAGATAAAGAATACAGTTAGATTTATTCATTGAAGAATCTTAGTCAGATTTGATTGTATATATTTAATGGTGATAACCTGTTTTATGGGTCTATCTTGATCAGATGTGTTGAGAGCATTGTAATGTTACATTTGATGATTTTGGTAGCATAACATGTTGGCTCAATTGATTGTTTATAGTTGTGTCAAAAAGTTACAATATATATTATAAAGAGCATGATAATAGCTCTAAACAAGCTTATTTTTTATTTTTATGATAAATGCTATAGCTCAAAACTGGTCTGGGGATGGGAATAATCCTAGATAAAGATGATTTACATGCTTACTCTTATAGCATTTATTATAAAAATAAAAAAAAGCTTGTTTAGAGCTATTACCATGCTTTTTATATGACATATTTAACAAATGCAAGCTATATAGGTCATGTGATATATGACTTGATTGTATATATACATGTGCATGTATGTAATTAATTAATTGAATGTCATATAATTATGTAAAAATATTGATATTATTTACCTATGATCTTTGTAGAAAATTTTTCATGTTTCAAAAATAATGTTTGATGAAAAATTTAATTAACTTTTTGCTAGATACATTTATTTTTCAATCAAACCTGATATCAGTAGCAGCAGTTAAGGAATCAGATGACATTTCCACAAACACTGCTATCTAATTTTATGTAAGCACAGTAGATTTATTTTCAAGTTTTAAACTCATGTTAAACATGGCAGAATTGTGGGAAAATTAGCCTTTCAAAGTGTTAGTTGACACAGACTATGAGGATAGTCGAAAGTGCTCCTAAGTGGATAAATTTTTTAAAATATATCTGATTACTCTATTTATAAATATTCAATTATATAATTGCATATATTGCTTTGAAGAAGTACAGACATTGAATTATAATATTATTACATATATATATAAATGCAAACTTTAAATCTGGTATTAAATTAAATATTAATATTAAATGCATATTTCACCAAAAGCATGTGTATTCTGCTTACATGGTTAGTAATGTTTAAAAATATGTAAACAATGACTTGAATATAATAAGTGTTGAACATAGATTAATAAAGTAAGCATGACTTTCAAAATATAATTGATATCTTAATCTTTACTGTAAAATTTAATATTTATCTAAATTATTTTATTTATATAGTATCGGATTTTTTAAGATCGCTTAACTTTTAACCACTTATCAGAGCGGAATCTGTAGAGATTCCAATCAAGTAATAGATTCACTAATAATTTTTTCAATTTTGTCCCGTGGCCATATGTTTGATACTCAATTACCATGTAGCATCTGACCACATCTATGCAAGTCAATATCTATTAAATTCCATTTGTTAAACAGGTTGTTCTGAATCTGGTGATGAAACTCTAGGAATAACTAGAAAAGTCAAATCCAGATGGCTTTAATTTTGTATCTGGACAAAATATTCATTTGGAACTTCATAATAAGTCCTCTTCATGCCATAATTTTTTACTTGCACATTCTTCAATGAACATCTAGAAAGGTGATTTAGATTTATAATGAATCTTATTGGTCGTAAAAATATAATTTCTAACCTTAAAAAATGAAACAGTAAATTATGATAACTAATGTATAATTAAATAGTAATTTTCTAATTTAATCATAATTGCTACGAATCATTAAACTCTCCAGCTTAAACAATATAATAAAACATAAACAGCTTTCTATTCCAGTGCCATCTAGTATAAACTTGAGAAATCTAATTACTTATTTCTATGTTAGAATATTTAAATTCACATCAATTAGTTTATAGTTTTTGTCTTTATTAATGCGATTTAAAAGTCTATATTGGTAAGATTGAAAGGATGCATTCAGAAAACACTTTTAATTTCATTTTGCCTGTCAAGCTAACAACTTAAAATTCAAAACAACCTAAGTTTTGAACCCATGCCAAACTACTTGAAACTCCTATGTAACTCTAAATCCAAGTCAGTAAATATACATTTTTGTATCTTTATTTTTTCATTAGCTGAAGGCATTTTATTTCTCTGGTTCAGAATATTACTATTAACCCAAATCATTGAACTCTCATCTTAAACATTATAATAAGGCAAAATCAGATCTCCTTTTTAGTATTAGTTAGTCAAACTTTAAGTAGTTAGTGATTGGTACATGCACATAAAATCCCTGTCCTCAGAATTTAAATTTTTATCATCAGATTGTTTTCTGGCTTTTGCCTTCATCTATGAGATTTAGGACATATTACTGGGGAAAATGCAGATATGTATCCAGTAAATCCCTTCTAACTCAATTTCATCTGGTAAACTGGGTTTGAACCCAAGTTAATTTATTTTAAATCATTATATTGATCTCAATCCAATTCATTCAGTTTTTATTCATAAAAGCAAAAAACAGAAACTGGTTCTGAACTTGGAGATTTAAACATTAAGAATTATAAAAAGACACATATGTCTTTATTGATCAGGTGATCATAAGACGTTTGAGCACCAGAACTGTGTCAGAGTTGATTCTGGGGACTCCTGATCCTAGGTCAGATGCTTTACCTGCTGGGCCAATTTGCATAGGGTGAATTAAAAATAAGAATTATATATTCAAGTGGAAATACCTGATTACTCAACCTTATGTTATATAGTTCCAAACTGAGGAGCTCCTTTTAATATAATCACATTAAAAACTTAGTTCAATGATGTATCATTATTAACAATATGTTAATTGATAACTGAATATCAGAAGTTCACCTGATTTGGACAGCTGCTCACGTAGTCTGTTTCTCACTTTTGATATTTTCCATTTTTTATTCCTTTGGGGAATTTTTGCTTCTTGTTTCCTAATTTACTTTTAGATAAGTCATTTTCTAAACGAAATTTTTTTTTCATTTGTGGTAACTACATTAGGTCTATCAACATTGTTACATTTTTATTTACCATTGTCAAACTCCCTCCACTCACAACTTTGATGCCATCCATTTCAGATAAGTACACTAGTGATTATTACTAATCATTTTCGAAACTAGAGATTATCTCTAGCACAGATATAAACTTTAAACCTCAGTTAAAGATTAATATATCTGATTTTTTAAAAATTTACCCACACGGAGTTATTCACTTTTCTCTGTCCCGTACGTAATATCTTTATAGATATAATAAACACCTCCACACTTTCCCAATTCTTTTCAAATTCATATAAATAAATATATAATAAAAGACAAATGATCTCCAACATATGTATTGAATGTTTAGTTATATAATTAGTGCCTATGGTCATACTATAATAATCATACTGGCTGCAACAAACTATTAAAGTTAAGCAATCATAGACAACAATTACTTGTGCATGGGTAATTTTATGTAATATGGAACTAGAACAAAAAGAAATTAGTTTATCTGGAATTATTTAAAATATGCTCTTATCATATAATTTGAATAGATAAAATGAATAGACAAAAAACCAAATGCATACAAAATATTATATAAATGAGTGTTGTGATAACTATTGAGAAGAGATTTTCTTAGCTATGAATACAATTTGTGCTATGACAGTGTTTTACTGATGTTTTTAAGCACATAATGCATACTAGAAGAATAAATTGAAAACCAGATATTCTTTACATGGTACAGATGTCTAGAGATACATCAGTTAATGTGTAAGTAAATATCAAAAGGATGAAACATTTTCAACAGTGAAGGGCATATTGTACAGTTTTCAGAATATCCAGATGTTTTTGATCATGGTTGTGATAATTACAGATAATTGTATCAGTTATATACATATCCACTTTACCTTTTTTATTTTCTACCAAAAGTTTTCTGTTTTATGTATTAATTTATCACTATCATTTAAATTTCTTTATTTTTTTTTTATCTTTTCAGAATGTTACTATTTCATAATTCCATTTCAAGAAAATCATTTTTTAATTTATATAGAATTTTAATCATATTTTTATTTGTAATAATGAATGCATGCATAATATTTTGATATCCTTTTTTGCACACCTTAAACACAATCACTGGAGTCCATTTGGTTCATGTTATATATATATATCAACCAACAAAAACAAACACCCACCCCCCCCCCAAAAAAAAACCAAAAAAAAAACAAACCCAAACCCCACCCCACACCCCCCCCCCCCCCCCCAACACCACAACCCCCCACAACAACAACCCCACCCCCCCAAACCCCACCCAACCCCCCCCAAAACCCCCCCCACCCCCAAACCCCCAAACCCCCCCCACCCCACCCCCCCCCCCAAACCCACCCCCCCCAAACACCCAAAACACAAAAACCAAACAACAAACAAAAACACACACCCCAAACCAAAAACCACCCCCCCACCCAAACCCCCCACCCCCCCCCCACAAACCAAAACCCAACAAACAACAAAACCAAAAACAAAAACCAACAAAACCCCACAAAACCCCTCCCCACACCCCCCCCCCCCCCAAATCCCCACCCCCAAACCACCCCAACGAAAAAGAACCAAAAACCAAACCCAACCCCCAACCCAAAACACCACCAAACCAAAACCCAACACCCAAACCACCAGAAGGAAAAACCCCCCCCCCCCCCCCAACCACAAAAAAAAAAACAAAAAACCCCCCAAACCCAAACCCCCACCCAACAACAAAACACCACAAACAAACCAAAAAAAAACAACAAAAAATAAACCTAAAAAAAAACAAAAACACCAACAAAAAACCACACCCTCTCCCATATCAACCCCCACCCAAAAACTCCCCAAAAACACAAAACAAAAAAAAAAAAAAAGAAAAAAGTAGTAAATATAACACCCTTTTATTTAATATAAAAAAAAAATACCTCTCTCAACCCTTCCGCTCAAATAGGGAACACAAAAAAAAAAACACCAAAAAAGAAGAGGAGAAAAAGTAATTTATTTTTTTTTATTTTAAATTAAATGTAATTATTTTTTTTAAAAAATATATATATAAAAGTAGTAAGGATTTTTTGTAATTTATAAATAAATAAAAACAGATACATATTAACAAGGTTTTTTAGTTAGATGTTATATATTTCCTAAAGGGAAAAATAAACCATTTCATCAAAATAAAAATATTTTTTTGAAAAACGTGAGAAAAGGGGGTTTTAAATAATTTTTTAACACTATCTCCCCCCAAGGAGACAACCCCACCCCCAAACCCAGGCAAGCGGGGGGGGAGAAAAAAAGAGGGTTTATTTAAATCAACTTTCTTTTTTCTTATGTAAAAAAAAAAACAACATTTCCCCTGAGTTGTTTGGGGGAAGTATATGGAAAACAAAAAAGAAGAGAAAGGAGGGTGTGTGAGTAATTTGATTTTATTTTTTTATAAATTTATGTATAAAGGTTTTTTTAAAAGATAAGAAATAGAGAGTAGAAAAATAAATTGTTTTTTTAAATGGATTTGACACTTAAATAAAAAAACAATTTAATATGGGGGGGTGGAAAATATAAGGGTCCGAAAAATCCAAGTCCGCACCCAAACAAAAACGTATCGCTTTAACAAAAGAGAGGTGGGGTGTTAGATTTAGTGTATATACCATCTTCCCCCCCCCAGACAGGAGAACAGATAGGAAACAGATAATCCGGGGGGGAGAGGAAAAAAAAAAAGGGGGAGATTTCATGCGCTTTTTCTTTTTTGGAAATAAAACCAATCTCCTTTTTTGGGGGGGGGTGGTGTAGAGCGCCATATTAGAGAGAAAAAACAAGAGAAAGGAGGGTACGGGATTAACTTGAATTTGTTTTTTTATATATATATTTAAAGTTTTCATTAATTAAATCTCTGCCCTCTAGGCTTCTTGGTGCACTAAAGAGCAGATTCTCTTACATGGTACAGGTATCTAGAAATGAATCCGTGTATACATATGCAAATCCCAAAAGGAAGGTGAAAGATTTTCAGCAATGAAGAGTATATTGTATTCTCTCCAAAATCATCCAGAATCTTTGATCAGGGTGGTCAATAATTAGAGGAGTTTAATTTATGGGTTTAATTTATGTGTTTAATTGTATGCTCATATACCCTATCTATTACATATATAAACACAGGTATATAATAAGCCTGTGTCTTTCAGTTATAGTCTGCCCAGCCCTTGTATATGTATTAAATGGATTAGGTCCTGTACATGAGGGGTGATATTGACCTTACGTCAACATGGGTGTGACAAGAATCTCAGCCTCAGAGTGGCCTTTGAGCATTCCATCATCGGATTTTCAATTGGATGGACGTTTGGGGAGTTGGGATGTGGAATAGATTGAGGCCTGTCCAGGGTTTGGCTGTCTTAATATATATCTGAGCACTTATAGCATATATGTGTGGAGATGGTAATCTGGACCAACTGAAGTTTGCTGGTTTAGCATAAAATATGCATATTGGTGATTATATCTCTTTCGACATATGTGTGTTTAAGTGTATCAGTGTTATGAGATAGTGTGGAGAGTGGTGGGTCTTGTGAACGTTTGTGCTCATATACCCTATATATTACATATATAAACACATGTATATAATAAGCCTGTGTGTTTCAGTTATTTTATGGGTTTATATAAATATTCACTGTACCCATTTTATTTTCTACAGAACGTTTTCTGTTGGATGTATTAATTTATCTCTACCGTTTATGATCTTTCTTTCCTTTATCTTTTCAGAATGTTACTATTTCATAGTTCAACTTCAAGAAAATAATTTTTAATTTATATTGGTTTATGATCATATTTTTATTTGTAATAATAAGTTTAGGCCTAATAGCTCGATATCCTCTCCTGCAATCTTTAAGCTCAATCACTGGAGTCCATTTTGTTCAAGTTATAAATCTTTAAAGTTTTCTTTGATTAAATCACTACCTTTTAGACTTTTTAATACATTCATGACATTTTTTCGTTTCCAGAAATAAAAAGAATCGCTTAGTGTTAGTTGACATATTTAAAGAGTACCAGTTAAGTTTAAATCTTATGGGATGACGATTAGCACAGTTGGAAATAAGGTTGACGTATTGAATCCTAGTAGATGACGAATGACACAATCAGAAATAAGACAAAATTATTTATTTTATTTACCTCCATCTGTACATCTTCAGTTAATAACTTTACCGTGATCACCAAATGTAAAACCTTTTGTACTCTTAACTTAGACATCGACTACTTTACAAAATACATTGGGAATTATTTCTAATCATTTATTCAACTATAGATTATTTATAGTCCAGATAAGAATTTTAAATGTCAATTAAAAATTAAAATATACAATTTTTAATATAAAAATAAACGTATAGAATAACTCAACAATTATGGTTTATTTGTCTTTCTCAGACAACTTTATCCATACATGTCAGAATTTCTGACGGAGTAGATTAAATTTACCCTCACTCACTTTTTGGAAGTATTGAAGAACCAATGAATTTTTGTAGAAAGGCATTATACTAATTAAAGCATTATATTTTTCTCTAGTAATGTATTTTAAAAATCCTCATGAACCAGTGATGGGACGTCTATCTTCTATGTTGGTGACTTGGATTCAAATCAAATAAATCTTGGAAATTTTTTTATACCACAAACAGATTTAGATAATTTTCAGATATAAAAAGTTATTTATTCATCTTCAACCTTTAGTAGGGGGGGGGGGGAGGTTCAACATAATCAACATTGATGAAATTCTCTCCAAATTCAATTCAACTTCTCCAATCTCTAGCCTCTTTTTTCCACATCTTCTCAGCATACTTCCTTATTTTATTCAATTTCTCTTACATGTGGTTCCTTTCTAGGTCTTGCACAATATGTTTGAACGTCTATAAATATCAAGCTCATGTTTATTTGTATCTTATCTTTAGTTTGATATCTTCATTATCACAATTGTAAAAAAAGAAAATGCCTTGGAAATAGGTGTTTGTGATAGTTTGGCCCTAACCAAGAAATTTTTTTTTAATATATTCGCTGCCATTTGTGCATTAAGTAAGAAAAAACTCATTAAAAATGCTTTGCCTTTTATAAATTAAATATAGTAAAAATGGTTTATACTAAATATGCAAACTATACTTTATCAAGTAGAAAATTGATTTTCTGACAGGATATTTCTTTTTTTTTTTTTTTCAAACGTCAAAGCATCGGCCGAGAAGCGAACCCGCGAACCTTGGACAATTGCTTGTAAGGCAGCTGTGCTGACCACTTGGCCACCAATACTTGACTGGATATTTATTTTTTTTTATGAATTTTTTTATAAAATTGTATGTATATAAAAAAAATGCACAGAATTTATATGAAACAAAGCAATTTAGAAAAAAATGATGGGTGGTTTCTAAGTAAAATCATTTATATTTAATTTTAAAATTTACAGCATAATGAAATTTCTTAGTAAATTACTTCATTTTTTTTTTTTTAGAAAATGAAATTACTTGTTATTGTGTATATAAATAAATTAAAAGTTAGTTGACCATTTATGGAAACATATAAATATATGTTTGTGGTAACATATCAACATTATTATTTTCAAGTATTATTGATTTACTATATGATGGTCTCTTCAGATTTAACAAAATTTATTTGATCCATAACTCTCTTCTTCACCTCAGACCAGAAAAATACCTTTTTCCAGCCATCCATCTCATATGTGGTCTTTTTTAGATTTTTTAAAAGCCCATGGATCCAAGTTGAAACTGCAATTGTCCATCTATTATCATCTCTTTTAGAAATATGTACCACCCAATTCTATTCAAATCTCTAATTTTTTTAATGATGACAGTGATATATATATTTTTGTCACCCATAATATTTCATTTTCAATCTCATTTTGTTATTCCTAACATATAGTTTTTCACATTTTATCGAATGGTCTAAAGACTTTACATTGCTTTTCTGCTAAGTGTCCATGTCTTATATCCATAAGTAAAAACTGGTAACATCAAACACGGATTTTTTTTTTAAAAAAAAATAAAATTATTTTCACTAAAATGATTGCATCCAAGGTTAATTCTTATGTTTCCACGTGTATTAACAATCTTATCAAGATATTTATAAAGATTAACTTTTTCTCATCCATACTTCTCGTTCCTTATTTTTGAAGCTCTGAAGCATTATTTTTTTTAAAAAAACCTATTATCTGCAAAATCTAGATGATTTAAGTAATTTACAATATTCAGGCTCTATATCTTGATAATCCAAAGCTTTAATTATCATAAAAATTCAAACCATAATTGCAACTCATATTCTTTGGATATTTTTATAACAACTCTTAAAGTTGGACATGATTCACTGTCCTTAAAACACTTTTAAATCCAGCATGTTTTTGGTTGGTTAGAATATAAAATTCATTGATGTTGAATTGTAATTTTTCTAACAAAGATTTTGATATCTTTTATATCACCTTTTCTTATATATCAATTTTTATTGCACTATTTCAATCATTTAGAACTTCTTTATCATTAAAAGTAATGTTACATTATATATGACTTGCTTTTTTGATTTTTATTCTTTACCATTTACACATTTAATATATAGCTTTTCCAACAATTTTTCTATTTCTTCATCTGCTTCTATTATTTTTGAAGCTTTTTCTGTCTTCTTATATTTAATTGCACATCTCACTTCTTTTGTTTAAAACACTTGAAAATTTAGATGCAGTAATTGTAATAGTTGTTTTCTTGTTCTTTATTACTATATAGTTCTTTATAGAACTCTTCCACATATATTATGATGTCATCTTTTTTTAGCAATAGCTCCACTTTTTCTTTTTATTGCTGGCACAACATTTTTTACAATATCAAAGATGTTGTTTTACACTTTTGAGACTTTTATTTTCTTCTCCAGTTTTTCTTACCAATAGACAATTATATTCTTTTGTAGCACCTCTTGTTACCATTTTAGAAAATTTTAAATATTCAATTCTTTTTAATGGATCAATTAAAATGCTTTCATATTCCTTCTTTTTTTCTTAAATTGTCTTGTCTCAATAGAAAATTTATTATTAAATTGTAGTTTTTTTGAACTAATTGTTTTTGTTGCAGTTCTTAAGGGGATCAGATTTTTGCTTATTGATTTCAATCAAGTCTGAATCATTTTCAGAATTTGTTAACATTTTAAAAACAATTTACAAGTTCTAAAATTCATTTGATTATTTCTCAGCATAGAAATATCCACTGATAATGTCATTACTAATAGTTTTCATCTCCCTAGTTTTACATTAATACTATGTTCCATCTTATGTTTAATTTATTGATAACATTACAATTTTGAAGTCTCTATGTCTGTTACATAAAATATGATCAAGTTATACCTTCAATCAGTTGTTTCCATGATCATTTTTATTTATTAATTTTTAAAAGAAAAAAATTATAAAATACAGGGTTCTTTTCTACAAACTCCATAATTCTTTGCATTTCTTTCGTTTCTATGGCATTCCCCCTCAGCCCTTTTATCTTCACCTGTTTATTAATTTGTAGCTGTTACCTATGAAGATTTTAAAATGTTGACTGGTCAAACAAAGAGAATTTTGTACATCCATGTAAAAACCCTTTACTGAAGTACTGTATATTTTACTGAAGTACTGTATATTAATATTTTTTATTGATCATTTATTGGGCTAGAGATTATTCAATAATAAACATTATTGGATAATCTCTAGTCTAATGAATGACTAATACAAATTATTAATAACCATAGTCTTTTCTTGAAAAATGTAAATTAAAAATTGACTTTTTTTTAGTTTAAAAAAGAACTTTATTTAAGGAAATATATATATACAGATATTTCAATTTAAAGAAAAAAAATAATACGAAACTAATCAAAGAATACCACAATAATTATTTTCAATAGCGTTAAGTGAATTTCACTATTATTAAAAACATTTACAATAAAACAGGAAACAGAAAATACATCTCACTACAGGTTAGAGCATGGATGGACAAGTGGACAAGTGGCTGCGAAAATATCTGATGGAGTGGTTTTTATAACTCTTTGTTTTATTGTCTCTAATTTGTTTTTAAAAGTATTAAAATTTCGTGCATTACTATTATAAAGATAAGTAAGTACCTTGTGCCTCGCAATGCATATAGTATAAATGTTGTACTTCTTATTTCTGCAAAGCAGACATATGGAAACGACTATAATTGAATTTATAGTGGCAATCTTTTTCTGATAAATTTTTGTAATATAAGATCAAGTATATTGTAGGCTACACCCAAAGAATACATATTTTTGATTCTCTTCTGATCTGTGGCGCAACTTACATATAGTGTTAATGTTAAGTACGTTTCTCTTATATCTCATGACATATAATGTTGGTAATGCCCACATATTCATTTTAAATAGAAAATCAAAAAAGTTGGGCTCGAATGTCCAATATTCAAATTTATGTATTAGCTGCTTCTATTAATGCCTAGCATTGACAAGTCTAAGTTATAATTTGTGTTTGTGTGTAGAAGTATATATGTATTCCAGTAGCGCCATTTGTCTTGTAGGGAAGTTATGTTAGGGTTAGATATTGATTCAATAGGTACTAAGATTGTATGTAGATATTTTGTGTATAGAGAAGGTTTGTCTGTAAGTGCTATTATACTTTCAAAAATGAAATTTATTTACACTCTAAGAAAATACAGAAGGTTAATTCATATTCTAGGTCTCATTGGACTAATCACATATGATAGTTTAGAAATTACAAACAATTCTAAATCTGGGTATCTTACTTTTTTTTTCAGGAAATTTATAACCTATTTTAGTAATGTTTCATTAATCTCAACTTCCGAATCTTCATTCAGAAAGATCCACTCTCGACTCTAAATTTAATAACAAAATGTTTAAAACGATGATATTTTTAATATGATTTGATTTTTATGACTTGTTATTGCTTCCCAATTGGCAAATGTAGCTTATGAAACTGATTTGAAGTTGAAAAACATGTTAATTCAAAATGTTATTTAATTAACAAAAGTAGTTGAAATTATTATTAGATTAGAATTATATATTACCGTTTTTTCCTTCCACCTATTTTGGAGACCAAGTCTTTATTCAATTTAAATTCACCAAATCCTTTTTTATAGATATAGTTCAAGACATTAATTAGTTCTTTTTTTTTTTTAGTAAATTACACCAATTAAAAATCCTTCTCAGTATTCTTTAGTGAACAAAAAGATGGGCGGGGGGGGGTCTTTAGATACTAACAATGTTTTGTTTTTTAATTAATTCTATATCTTGTTTATATATACTTTTTTTTCATGTGTCATAGCATCGGCCGGGAAGCGAACCCGCTAACCCGAGACAACTGCTTAGTAAGGCAGCTGTGCTGACCTATCGACCACCAACGTTTGACTATCTTGTTTATTTTTTTAATACAATTTTAAATTATATGCGAAATATATTTTTCTCGCTCATAAATATTAAATAATTAATTTTTTAAAAGCTGAGCAACGAAAACTTAAATATTTGTAAGCCTACAGCATTTAGAAATACTGGCCTGGAGAACGAATCAATCTATTATAAGATTGAATGGATGTAGCTTTGTATGTATTTTTTTATTAACAATATAGATTTTAATTACATTAAGCATTTTAAAAGTAAAACAGTATGAATGTTTTATTGTTTGTATTATTATTAAATAATTTTAATACAGACCAATATATATGTTTTATGTATATTTGTATACATCTATACGCACACACACACTGAGAAAGAGCCGAACTATTTTTAAATAATTATAAATCTTTAGTTAACAATCGCTTCAAAGGTCTGAAGATATTTCGAGTGTTAAGCTTAAGTAATGACGCAATTAAGGATCAAAAGTAATTTCATATTAATTTGATTGTTTATTCGCTTGAAGAAGGATAGCAAACAAAGTTGTTGAATTATCAATTCAAACCGCGAGTTCGTATTTACTCATCACTCTGGTTTATGAAACGATTCTTGAGTTTGTGTAGAAGATACATCACTCTAGAAGTACAGGACAAGTATGGTTTACATTCGACAAAAACTAAATAGTGTGAAAATGGTCAAAGTAAACCTTGCCTTACAAGCGTAAGATAAACATTTTATCACTACTTTTTTTCTGTAACCGTCATGACGGGTATCGGGCATGTTCCCTAATAATAAAGATTTAGTCTTTTACTTTAACCTTTGCATGTACTTTCATGTGCCAAGTCCAGAGGAAAAAAAAATAATCCTAGCAATTCAATTTTAAAATCTTCTATCTACTTATTCTCTTTTTTTATTCTTTGTTTTTAATGAACAAAAACTTCAGGTATAGACTTTTGAAAAACCGATCTTTTCAAACAAAGTCTATTAATGAATCCAGTTGGAATAAATCAAAATATTCTTTTATACTCTTCCTACAGAATTTTAAATTCAAATTTTTTTCTTAAATTTCTAAATGCGAACTAATAATCATTTGAATAGACTCCAGCGATTTTTCCAGGTTAAGCTTTTCCGCAAATCAAATGGAGAAGACTTGACGCAGACGAAGGAAAAAAGTGTAAAAAGCAAAAAAGAATCTTTGTTATTTTAAATTTGCAGCTTAACAAGAAGAGAAAAATAAATAAACTAAAAAGAGTATTCTCCAAAAAAAAATATAAGAAACGGAATATTTTAACTAAATGATATTTGCATAAGACTAATAGAGTGTTGTAAAATAGATTTTAGCGAACATTTGTACTTATTTATATATAATATAGACTGATATAGATAGGTGAAGCATAAGGGTACAAATAAATAAATATAAATTAATGTATACATATAAATATTAACCTATAATGATACTCTGAAAGAAATATTAAATTAAGTAATATAAATAGAAAAAATAGTTTGGAATTCGAATTTGGAACGAGTGAAATTCTTTTCAAGAGACTAAGAATTTATTTGCAGGGAGTTGGACGAAAATCCGGCTAATATTCCAACATTTCCCGACAAATTGTTATCTAGCTATTCTTATATAAAAAATAAACAAAAATGAAAAATCGCCTAAATACTCACCAGCCCACATTGTTCCTCTCTAATGTGTTTTGGATAACTTTTGTTCTATAGTGGAATATTTATAAAGAAAAGAATTTGAATCCGACATTACACGCGGACTTATAACATCTCTATCTCTCTCTCTCTTGCTTTTTGGGTAATGCAATTAACCATTTATTTATTGGTCGTTTAATAGGTCTTTTACTATTCTTGTCTACAGAAATAAAAAAGGAATAAAACTGTAAAACCTAACTCCCGTCCTATCCAATAATGACAATCTTGATATTTTCACATTCAATGTTCTCTGGAAATTATTATACATGTTTTATCTCCCAGTGAGCTATTTAAATACTGTTTTATCTTTTAGTTATATATACGTTTAAGAATAACTCTAAAAAATAGTGATCGTATCCGTATTACTTTTTCTAGTGCAAATTTAAATAGATTACTAGCAATTATTATAGCTGATATAAAAGCTACAATATTTATTTTTTTTTTTTTTCCAATCAGGAATAGTACATTAAAGATTGTGTGTATATGAAAAAGAGAAACGCTCTTATAAGTAAAAGCATTTATATGCATTTATTTAAACTCGGTAAGATAAATATAATTTCAAAGTATAAAAATTATAATAATTTTGTTTTATTAAACACAAGTCCAAAAAAAATTAAAGTCTTTGTGCATTAACAAAAATATGAATATAAGTATGTGTGGGTGCTTTTAATACATATGTTTGACATATATTTATGTATACATTTTTAAATAAATTTATTAAAAAATCAAAATTGAAAATAAAAAGACAGTTTAACCAAAAAATAAAATGTCACAATTTTTTTGCTGATCTTCGTAATTTTCTATTATATGTGTTATATAGAACATTTATTTTTTAAAAGAAAAAAATGCTTAAAGGAACTTAATATTTGTCAATATTTTGCAAGATTTATTAAATGTATGCATACAGGTTAATCTAGAAGATCATAAAACGCGTGTCAACCGTATTTAAAGTCTTAACTTTGTGGTCAGAACTTGTTCTAATGTACCGCCTATAAAGCTGAAATAGAGACAAGATTTATTTTTACTTTACTGTCAAATATGTTCTACAGGATTGTAAAAATGCCAGTAATTTACTTGCTTAAAGACTTGGTCAATATGATTTATGATCTCTGTGCTTCGGAAACGTTTTTGTAATTTTTCTCCAACACGCATTGCACACATACATACATATTGTATGTTTATATATAAATAGATGTTTGCAAAATTGTGGATAAAAAAAATCTCTTATTAAAAAGGAGGGGGCGCTTTCGCTTAACGGAGAACAGAGTTCTACAGATAGGCTAAAGGTCATAACCCCCCCCTCTACTTCCTTTAGTAGATTTTTTCCCCTACTCTTCTCCTTTTTTTTTTTGTACGGCATATAGATTAAGACATTCAATAATTTCTTCCGTTTCAATGCACCTGTAAGGGAGGCAGGACAATACGTACAGTACTTTTATGAAAACAAAATAAATTTTAGAAAACATAATTAATGCTCCATGTCCCACATTTCCCACATGAAAAAACCTTAGACCCCATCTGAGCTAAGAAAAACCGCTGGATGGAAATTTCATTCGTACGAAATAATTATTTATATTATTAATACCACACCCCCTATCGTTCAGGCAGTTGGCCAAAAACTAATATTGATAAGGTAATTTTTAAAACATGAGACGCGTAGAAAAACTCTTTGTTAACTTTTTAAGCAAAGAATTTCACCTTTTTTTTTTTTTCAAAGATGTGGAAAAATTATCTTAACTTATAAAATTACGGCCAAAAGAACTTGCATAGAACAACCCTTTGTTCAATGCTCCAAAATACTTAGAAAATTAAAACAATTTTAATCCTAATGCCGTATAAAGCGAATAACACGCCCTTTTTTATGCAGAAATATATTAAAATTTAAAAATAACTTATCGCTCTTTTAACAAATTACATTATACTCTATTTAAAATATCACTCGGTAAATGACAGCAACCGGGTAGCATAAAAGTTTATATCTATTTTTTAAAAAATCTATTTCTCATTTATAACAGAATATTGAATATATATTACGGTTCAGTTAAATGATTTTGAAAGTAAAATTTGATATTTAATATAAATTTAGAAATCAATCATTTTAACATAATCTTGTCATTGAATTTAGTACTCTTATAATAAAATGATCTGAATAATGCGTTTGGAATATATACATAAATGGTTAACGCATCCTCTTGCTCTGCTTACTATCTGGGTTCAAATTTGAACCGAGGGAAGTTTGGAAAATTTTCAAGTTATTAATAGATTTGTGATTTTCTTTTTTTAGCAATCCTCTATAATATTTCACGTAATCGATCAATTATTGGACGCTAAATCGTTATCTAGCTATTTTTTGTTGTTATTATAGAAGATTATTGCTCCTTAGAAAGATATTAAAAAGGTAATTTACTTATCTTTAGACAAAAAGATAGTGAAGTTTTTAAACAACCTTATATATATATAAATGTAGTTAAAATTACGTTCGCGAGTTTTTAAATACTGTCTGTGTTCTTGACGGTGACTTAAATTAAATACTAGAAATGACATTTTTGTGGTGTTCGAGAGGTCAGCACAGCTGCCTTGTAGGTTGGCGGGTTCGCTTCCCGGCCGATGCTATGACACATGAGAAGAAGAAAAAACAGTTTTAAACTTTTTTTTCTGCCAAAGAATAAAACCAAAACTAAATTAATAAAATATATTTCCATCTCTTTCTTTTTTATTTTCTTTTTGCTATATATATATATATGTAAAAGTTATAATAGTTAATTAATAAAGTATAAGTTGTAGGGCAAATTAAAATAAATTTGCTTGTCAAATATTTTTTATTTATTATTTTGTGCAATAATTTTAGAAATTGGCAGAAGTTAATTGATTAGGAAATAAAACGTGAAGTTTTGTAAAGTGAATTTAGATGGTGGGTGGAGGTGGAGATTATTTGGGAGATTAAGTTAGTTATGAAAAGTAAAACAGTGGAAAAATATTAAATAAATAAAAAGATTAATTTCATGATTACTAAGCTATCAGAGCTTGAATTAGGTATATATTTAAAAGTAGAGGAAATGTTGTGGAAAGTAAAAGAAAAATGGGTAGAAGAAATAAAAATCGATTGGTAAATATTAAAAGAGAGCATGTGGGGAACAACAACTACAAGATATTGCAGCTTACATGTTGTATTACAAAAATGGAATTGTGGGTTTTTATTTTAAAATAAAAATTACATTTATAAAGTCATGAGGGTTGTTTTCAATAAATAGCTTTTCCAATAGCATTGGTGTTGCGAAACTCTTCTTGGAAGCTTAAGAGATAGAGTCACATGATCTATGACTCTTATTTTGACTATTTATAGTCTCTGCCATAAGTCTTATGCAATTTTATATTGCTAAGACTACTAATATATGGTATGGCTGAAGATCTATCAGCCCCATATAGATATTTGAGTTGGATAGCTGGGTTTGAAGACATGTAGATGTCTGAAAATTTCAGATTTTCCACTCAATAGATAACTTTTAGTTAAATGCTTGGCTTTGGGTTGGTATTTTTAGATGTAGTGTCTGAACCTACCCTGACACCTCTCTGAGGAGTGCCAAAGCACAAAATCATGGTCAGGGGTTTGGGGAGCGGTTCCTGGCAGAGATATTTTAAGTGCTGGCTCTGGCTAAGCATTTATCATAAAGCTTGTAGAGAAATTGGCAATCCTCATTGTTTTTATAATTTACAAGCTTAAGAGATAGGGTCACATGATCTATGACTCTTATTTTGACTATCTACTTGGAAGTTGTTTTTAATAACATAGGTATATCCCATCTTTTTTTTAAAGTTTTATATTTATATAAACTAAATACACCAATTCAAAATTAAATGACTATCCAAAATTATATGAAGAATTATCTCTTTTAATGATTTCCCTAATTAGACCGACTTCTCAAGAGCAAAATAATTCAAAACAACAAAAATATATACTATAAGGATCTTACCGCAATTCTAAATCATGTTCCAATTATTTTTAATATTAATAGAAATTTTAAATAAATTTGTATCAATGATGTTTGTTTATTTTCCATTCACATAATTTATTTGTTACTCCTAAAAGATCTCTCTATATTTTGTTAAGTGGTCTGAAGTCCCTCTGATGTTCTTCTGTTAAGTGTCCAAACTCAGCTCCATATACAACCTTTTTTTAAAAAAAATAAAATAAAAATATATCTGCATTATTATTAACATCCAATACTTGATGTTACATTGATTGTATGTCATCATCATCAACCATTATCAATCCACTGCAGGATGAAGGTCTCTCCAAGTTCAATCCATCTTCTCTGATCTTTAGCTTCTCTTTTCCACAACACCCCTGCACATTTTCTTATTTTATCCATCCATCTCACATGTGGTCTTTTTCTGGATCTTTTACAATTTCTTGGAATCCAGTTTAAAATTTCAATTGTCCATCTATTATCATTTCTTCTAGCAATATGTCCAGCCCAACTCCATTTCAATCTTTTAATTTTTTCAATAAGGTCAGTAACACCTGTTTGTTGTCTTACCCATACATTGCGTTTTCGATCACTTCTTGTTACTCCCAACATGCATCTCTCCATACTCCTTTGAGTGGTCTGAAGTCTCTGTATTGCTCTTCTATTAAGTATCCAAGTCTCAGATCCATAAGTAAGAACTGGCAAAACACATTTGTTAAAAACCATCCTTTTCAAACACATAGGCATATTTCCTTTTAGTATCAAGTTATTTCTACCAAAAGCACTCCAACCAAGTTTAATTCTATGATTAATTTCCTCCATTATGTTTCCATCTGTATTAATAATCTGACCAAGGTATTTGTAACTGTTAACTTCTTCTAATTCTTCATAATCAATCTTTATTTTCATATTTTGAGCAAATTGATTAAACATTACTTTAGTCTTTTTAACATTTATCTTTAGTCCTACTTTTCTACTTTCATCTGCTAACTCCTGCAACATTTCCTGCAGCTCTGAAGCATTATTTGCAAAAACAACTACATCATCTGCAAAATCTAAATGACTTAAATACTCTCCATTTACTTTCATTCCTTTAGTTTTCCATTTTAATCCACAAAATACTTCTTGCAGCACTGCTGTAAAAAGTTTTGGTCATATGGAGTCACCTTGTCTTACACCTTTCTCAATGTTGATTTTTCCAGTATCATTATGAATCTAATTGTTGCTGTTGCATTTTTATAAATATTCTTTAAAATATGACAATAACCTGTATAGAATCGAATGCCTTTTCATAATCTACAAATCCAAAACATAATGACAACTCATATTCATTTGTCCTTTCTATGACTTCTCTCAATACCTGGATATGATCTATTGTACTAAAACCACTTTTAAATCCAGCTTGTTCTTTTGGTTGGTGAAAATCCAAAGTTCTCTGTAGACGAGTTGTAATTATCTTGGTAAAAATTTTATATAAAACTGATAAAAGGCTGATAGGTCTGTAATTTCTAATATCTTCTTTATCACCTTTTTTAAATAGGTATGTGTATGTATATGGTATTTGTATCAAAATTTGCATGTATATAAGATTTGTATCAAGAATTGTAAACTGTCTATCAAAGTGTACACTCAAAAATTAAAGCTGCAAAGTTGTATGACTAAACTAAACCTATCTTCATCGCTTGATGATAGTTTTAATGCATTTTAAAGTTTGTCTAATGAATTAATTTTGTCTTCATATTCCAAAAAAAAAAAAATTCTCAAAATGTTATCATTAAATGAATCTTAGAAATTACTCAAAATTTGAAAGACTTAGGTAGAAGATTAGAACTTATTAATATTTAGATTGTAATTGTTTTTTTTTAAAAAAACAAAGTAATATTATGTGGTGAAGCAAAATAATCCATGATTATTGGTTAAGCATGAAATACATCTTGGAGGTTATTTATCCTTTTCAGAAATCTTTATTCATATGTTTGAAGAATGTGGAAAGAAATAGAAGTTTTAAGAAAACCCAATTCCCCCCCCCCCCCCCAATTTAATTTTTATTTATACATTTGATATCCAGACTTGTTTATTCCTGTAATGGCCAGACTGACTTACATAGTGTTTCAAATATTTTCTAATGATGAGTCTCTGAAATGTCCTGTGTTTTAATCTTTTACCATTCGGTTGTAATAGTAATATCATAATGCACCTGCAGATGAGGTGTCTTTGTATACTTCTGGGGTTGGTGGTTATTGCTTGCCCCTGATGTATTATTTATGTTGATTATTGTGGTTGAATTTCCCTGTGAAGGGATTGAAATGAGGTTCCATGTGTCCTGAACTGTTTTCGAGGGGACTAGGAGTTCATCTCTTTTTTTTATTTTTAAGGGTATGTATAAAGAATTGAATTTCATCTGGTTGGGAATGTTCTATAGACAGTTGCATCTAGAGACCCATATGGCATAGTGTAAGAAGATGGATAACCTGATAATGGGATGGGTTTTCGTAGTGAGTATCTTTTAAAGACATTCTGATGTTTCTATTTCATTTTCTCTGCCAATTTTTTGAAAGTAGAATTTATATTACACAGTTTTTCCAAAGTCCACAAGTTAATATAATGTCTTACTTCTTTATAGATTTTCCAAATTTATTCACATAATATCTTTTACAATATTAAAAAGTTCCCTGATTTTGCAACAGAATGAAAATTTATCACTCCCTAATTCAAAATACTTGTATTTGGCAACTTCCACAAATTGAAATAATTAATCCTTTCACTGGGATGGATATTTCATCAATATTCATAATGTTGTTTTTCTATCCTTTATTTTTGATAAATCACACTATACTTTCGTTTTCTGTATTTGACTCTTTATTGAAAGTACACACCCACTTCTAATTTTAAAGTAAATTTTATTGATATCACATTAAACCCAATGATTTATATTGACAATTATTCATTGTTTACATAAATAAATTTCAACTGATTTCAAGAGTCCAATCTTAAACTAGATTCCAAGAGATTATAAAGACTTAGAAAAAGGCCATGAGTGAGATGGATGAATGAAATAAGGAAGTAATGTGGAGAAAAGAGACTAAAGATTGGAGCAGATGGATTGATCTTGGAGATCTTCATCCTGCAGTGAATCAATGATGATTGAAAATGATGATGATATAATTAAATAAAGGAAATATTAACATTTGTTATATTTTCAGAGAATACAATTATAATTTTTAAAATAATTACGAAATAATAAAAATGCAATTATTTGCATATATTAAAAATTAAATTGTTTTTAAGAAACAGATATATGTATAGAAAAAAAAACACTCAGCTTCGAGTTGGGTTGTGAAATTAGAATGGTCTTTGTAATAAGACTAAGCTTCAAATCGCTGGGTATCTGTCCAGAAGTATCAAAGCTTTGTCAGATTTTTGTTGTATTAAATTTATTTTGAAAAAGTTTTAAGTTTCCTCAGAAAACAGAAAGTGAAAAGAATGAAGTTATTTGGAAATAGACCACTACATATGTTATTAAGTAGTGAATTTAGGGAAGAGCCTTGGGAAAAAGTAATGATTAATATTATGTTAAGATAGAATTGTAAAGACGGAGATCTGAATATAAAATGTTTATAAATTATTCTTCTCTTCCACACAATAAATAGAAAGCATCAATGCTCCTACTAGTCATTCTTGAGTTCTTGTATTTATTTTGAATTACTAATTCCAAATATTTCTATTCCAAATATCAGTTCTAAATTTTCTTATAGTATAAATGATTAGGTGGATGTGAGATGGATTCCGTTATTATACCAGACGGAGAATTCTTATCTGATACATATGCCTGGCCTGCCGATATCCGATTTTTTGCCTGGAAATTAATTGTAGAATAGGAGTCAAAGATTTTTCAGTATCTACTTTCAAAGCAGTTACCTCTTCACAATTCCTTCTAATTTTACAATTTCTGGCACCATTTCAATTTATGAAGTGATTCTTTATTTGGTCATATAGAATTTTTGATTCAAAGCTATACAAGTATAGATATAAAGATTTCCCAATCTAACTTTTACATTTCAAACTTATGGATATGGCCATTGGAAATGAAATGTCTTTCAAAATCTTTTTCTATATAACAACTTTTCACAATTAGGTAATTCTTACAGAGTGAGTTTGAACCATCATACTTTCTTGAAAATATAAGATCGTGATACCGGAATACAAAGTGGTAAATAGTTAAAATTTAGAAAATGACAGTTCACTTATATAAATATTTAAAGTTCGAGTATAATAATTTTTAATCCTAAAAAAATAATAATAAAGATTTAAATAGTTATTGGAAAGCAATTGCTGCGAATACGTTTTTTTTTTAAAAAAAAAAAACACTTGCCACACACGCGTATATATATATTACACACATCAATATATATATATATGTTTTTGTTTCTATCAGTATATCATTCCCCTTTATCTCAATCCTATCATAACAATCCACCTCCCACATATATATTTCGGTAATGTGTGATCGAATAAAAGTTTAAAATCTATTTATATAAGAAATTAAATTTGGTATCTCTAAAAAATAATGAGTATATGAATTTAAATTGTAATGTGCTATATAGTTTACTTGGGGCATGTATGTTCCATATACATCTATAGGGTGGTAGATTGGGCTGATAGATGGTCGTGATAGGACTGAGCTAAAGACGAATGACGCACTGATAAAAGCAGAAACTTATACTGCATATTATCCTACAATGATGTAACACAAGGTATTAAAAGTTGACAGAAATCTTTTGCCTGAGAGTAAATGCAGTGAGAGTTGAGATGCATTGATAAAAATAAATTACATATATAAATATAAAATAATCAAACTGATTTATTGCTCTGAGTTCATGAGTTCAAATGTCAGATATGCCAGAATAGGAATACATCCAAAGACCTTCCTTTACTTTTCGGAGTCTGAGACTCTATCCCTGAATATAAGTAAACATTGAAGTATAGTGGGAAGTTTTTTGAATAATAATTAGGATAGACTTCCAGCTACTACAACCATGCAAACTTTTTCAAGCCTAATAAGCATAATATAAGTCAAAATGTTTGTGGTTAGATCATTTCGTAACTTAATTACTAAATATTCTACAGTGTAGTTGTAAAGAGTTAACACCAATTTAAATATTTACTACAAGCAATGCAATAAAATTCAAAAATTTCCCGTACATACATAATTGAATAGATTTTAGAAAGCAAGTAAAAATATTACAAGAAATACATTGTATTAAATATGTAAATATTATAAAATCTAAAATTAAAAGCATTCCTATATTTTCAATAGTATGGATGACTGAAGAGTTAGAGGGCGGAGTAGATTGAAGCCTCTTCATTAAAGTTTGAAGATTTGCTATCTTAATATAAATCGAGCATTGATTATATATATGTGTGTGTGGGAGATGATGATCTGGACCAATTGTTGAGTTCTTGTTCAGCATGAAATATGCATAATGGAGATCACTTGTGTCTTTTACATGTGTGTGGTCATGTGTATAGGTTGTATAAGATGGAGTGGATGGCTGAAAGGGGTTTGAAAGTTTGTGTTCCAATCTCCTATAATTACATATAAATTCTAGGTATATAAATTATACTTGTATTTATTCAAAACATTAAAAATGAATATAATGAAAATGTCAAATTCTAATAAACCAAATAATTATATGCAAAACAAAATTAAAAAAAAAAACACGCAAATTTGCTACTTTGGACACTATTTTTTTTAATCGGATAAATTAATTATAAAAAAAAACCATAACTTTTCTTAATGAAGATATTGGAATTATATTAAAGGAGCTTAAAATTTAAAATATCTTAGATAAAATTTCAATATTCATTTATAAAGAATGTGGTAACTAATTATTCTATCTATGAAATATCTAATTAATTGATGTATAATATTTGGAGGTAAAAATTGCAAAAATCATTCTTACTTTTTAAAAAGGAGACAAATTAACCTATTTAAACTACAGACCTTTATCCACCGATGTAAAACAAATTTTAGATATTATTTTCGAGATTCTATCGAATAATACTTATGCAAGAGTATTTATAGTATTCAGTAAAAAAATTAGTTCTCTCATTTATTTGTATACATTCGTAGGTTACTATAAACGTTTAACACATAAATTTGTATAAAGTTATTATTGCAACTTAATAAAATAAAACAAAAATTTAATTTCTAGAAAATAATCTAATATATTATCCTCCCATTATTTGGTTTTATTAGTTTCACTTGTTGTATATATTTACATGGAGGACATGTGTGTGCAAACTAAATATGACATTGCGACTAAAGCAGTACGGTTGATTATCTGTTCTCTTACTTAAACACCAAAATATTGCAATTCTAAATTTCAAACAATGATAAGTATAAATTTTGCCTTATTGCGTACAAAATCAAAAATCGCAAAGTAGTAATAGTTTTGTAACTGTTATAGGTACGAATAGTATTTATTAATAAAAAATAATGTACAGTCATTTCTTTATCGTTTCCCCGTTAAAAAAATTATTGTTACACTAAGTAGTAAAATTAAATTATATATTATTAACTATTTTTCATGTTTATCTTCTTTTATTCTTATTTCTAGTAATTATTATTACTTTTTTTTATAATCAAATAATCTGAAGAGGCAGAATTGGGTCGCGACCCGTGTCCCTTGAACTTCAAAGTGCCCACTCTATTCTTTCGTTGGAAGGGTATTTAAAGTAAATGTTTAGTAATTAGACTTCTTTAAAAAAATATTTTATTATGAACTTGACCGTGATTTTTATGGGATCGGAGATACCGTTTACGTTATAAAGATCATCTCAAATTCATTAGAAAGAGTGGAATATTAATGGCTTTCACTTGGGAAAATACTGCCGAATATAAAATACAATGAAGAACTACAGTTAAATAACATATTAAAGTCTTTCAAAAAAAAAAAAAACGTTTACTGCAGAAAAAAATAAAGATAGAATCGCGAAATGTTAAATACTTTAGGAGCAGCATATAATATATATGGACCTTTTAATGTTTTCGGTTAAGTTTGTGTAGCCATGGCTAAACCTTTTTATTTATTTATTGTATTGCTTTTATTTTCTGTTACAGGAATTAGAATGGATTTTCTCGTTTAAGAATGATTATTAAGGGAATGAATTAACATATATATAAGTTTATGTGTGCATGTCTTTATAAACACACCCATACAATAATGTTGCGTATTTTTATTAAAACTCAAAATAGTTTTAGTAGTTGATAAAAAATATTTTATAAAACGCGCAAAATAAGCAATAAATTTGAATATATAATAAGTGTATACGTTCACTTTGAAAACAAACATTCTTCAAATAAAGCTTCCAATTCTGTTTATTGGTTCAAAAATATTTTCTAATTTATAAGTGAATTTACAAATTAACAATGTTGTTTAAATACTGAATAAAAATGCTTTTTGTGACAAAATATGAATAAATTAATGTCAACTTTATTAGCTGACAAATACATTAATTTATTAAAAGAGTATTTTTAAGACTCACCATTGAAAAAACGAATTTTAAGCTAATAAAAGATTTATTCTGGCGATTTTAACAATACTTCTATAAAAACACGTTCATGTGGAAACTTATTACAAAAATAAAATATGGGATCAAAAGAAATTATATTACATCCACTGACAATCAAAAATAAAAAAATATTTTAGAATAATAGTTTTATTATTACGGATCTCATTCAAATTGTTATGTATGTGTGTGTATTCTCTGTCAGTCAAAAAAAAAAAAAGCACAATAAATATTTTATGAAAGCTTATTAAGTATTTATTTTGTAGGCATATTTTGTATATAAAAATAAAAATAGACATATAGTTATATTCGTGTGAAACAGATTATTTATATAACTTAAATTTTTATTTATATAAAAAGCATTGTGTTTTAATTTGATAAATTTATTTATTAGCAGTATAACAAATTAAATTAATTGTAAATTTTAAATCTTACAATTTTCAAAAATAATTATAAGTTATATAAAATAAAAACATCAAATATATTTATATATAAACAATAAAACATTTTTATTAATCATATAAATAACATATTATTCCAGTTACATACTCAAAAAGGAAAAAAAAATAGACAAAAGCTAAAATAACTTATAATTTTATTTTCTAGCGAAACTGGACATTAATTAAAAAAGAAATTATTCTTAAAACAGTCGAATGACAGTCAGTTGGCGTAAATCTTTGTGGGGAACTCTATTATATATTTTTAATATGTAGATAAATATAGCTACAGTCCGTTGGCCTAAAACAAATTTAAGTTTGTTTAAAAAATCAGTTACGTAAAAAAAAAATATAGTTTTATTCAGATTTAAATTCCAGCTTGGAAGATTTGTTAATTATTATGCCAGACGATTCTTCTGTGTATATATATATTAGATAATCATTATTTTATGAATGCAATATCCGACTTTTTAAATACTTCAACCTGTGTTTTGATAAAAGTGCATAATTAAATGCACAGACGCAATAAAAAACAAATATTAAGATAAAAACAGACAGAGCAATGAGTAGAGAAGCTAAAATTATGTTGTTGTTTTTTGTTTAAAAAACTTAATAGTTATTCGAAATCCCACTATTTCATTATATAATGTAATTGGTTATTAAAAATTAATTATCTATAGTGATGGAGGAGGAATTCTGGAACTCAAGGTCTATGGGTCTTGGTTCAACTCAATTAAATATTTTTTTATTATCGATATAAATAATTTTGAAGCTAATAATTTTGAGGCTAATTGTTTTAAACAATTCTATAAAGTTCAAAATATTCTGATTTTAAAATTTATATATATATTATCAGTAAATTCTATGCCAGTTTTTTTATATTTCTTTTAGAGTTTGGTTTTATTTTCGTATTATTAATATATTATTTTTTATAGAAGCATTTCTGTTATTAAAATTTTGCAGCGATGAGCAACCCATAAGTAGACGGGTAGGTCTGTATTGCATAGACTGATATATTCATTACTAATATATGCTAAAATATAAAAATAAAATTAAAAAGACTGCAATATTTATATAATAAAATGCATATTTTTTAATTTTAGTTACAATCTACACCTGATTAAACAACATTTTCTTTTCATATAAAGAAAACATAGATGTTTTTAAAAAAATACAACCAAAAAAGTATCTAACATTAATTAAACAAAACCTTTAATAGTTAGGTTTGCAAAATCATTTAGCAGACTTTGAAAACAATATTTTATATTCAAAGCTGAATTCCTAGTTATACCAACACTGATTTTAGATGTTTGTAGTATCTCTCAGATACAATTTATTAACAAATATCACACATCTTATGAAATATATGTTATAACAAAACTATCAGTTAAATATTATGGTTTAAAATTAATCATGTAGAAAAATGCACAGATAATCATGGCCTTGAATCTATGCTTCTAGTTTAAAAAATGAGTTTAAATCTCTCAAGCCGTTCACACGCTTTGCTGCGTTAAAATTGATATTATATCTATGTTATTCCCTATGTTTTGAACCATTTATGCTCATCTTAGCTCTTTATATCCTAATCCTACATTAGCTCTGAAGTCAGAGTAACTTCTCCCACTAATGATGCATTTTGAAACATCCACTTTACTTTTCAAATGAGTGAGATAGAAATAAAATAATTTAACTTTATATATATTTTTCTAAATATATTTCAACTTAACTTCATATATATTGTGCCCTTTTGTATGGGTCACCATCTAATTTTCGTGCTAATCTATTAAAAAATTTTGAATTTAAGGTATATGTGAATATGTGATGTCAATTTTGCTTATGGTAATATTTTAAAAGATTTAATTAAAGCAATCTATGAGTATTTGATATGTGAGATTGTGCTGAAATTGAGAGAGACATTTTGATGATGATTATTATAATATATGGTTGGAAAAACTGGCCATAGTTAATACTGCATTAATATATTTAATAAGTAGGTATTTAAAATTAAAAGTGTTTAAAAGACAAGTTAAAATTAAATGCATATATTTATTGTTGATAAAATAATGTTATAAAAGAATATAAATATTTTAATTATTATAAATACTTAAATAGAAGATTAATATTTGATTTTATAATATCGAATAATTATTTTAAAATCTGTTATAATATCTTATTTATTTTAAAAAAATAAATATTTGTTTTAAAAATGCAATTGTTAGTTATTTTTAGATTATGAGAAGCGTTTCTTTTGTTGTAAAAAAACAGATGTTGGTTAGATACGCACACACATGCTTGGAAGTTATCTAATAAAGTTGCATAACTATTTTAAAAAATCATGTTATAAAATTTATAAATAAAATGTGAGCTATCACGAGATAAAAATAAAGATAAATCAATGTAGAATATTAAATCGGATTTTTAAAAGTATTGCTTTAAAAATATAACATATAAAAAAGACTTAGTGTATTTTAAATAATCTTATAAAAGTTAAAATTAAAATCAAGTAAATAAGAATATTTTAAAAATATTTAGTGGATTTAAGTAAATGATAAGAATTATTTTTAAAAATGTAATAATGTAATAAATATTAAATATTAAATAAGTCATTATTTATTTTTAATTTTGTGTTGTTGGTAAATATGTAAATAAGCCAGCAAGTTGATTGTTTAAATGTACCAATCAAATGGGAAGTTTCTTCCGGTATAAAAGCTTAGTTCAATTGTTAGGAGTGGACTCTGTGATTGAATTTTCAAGTTAATTGTGTTATTAAAAAAAAAGTAAATTTGATAGACGCTCTCAAAATCAATTTTAAAATTACAAGAGTGTCGTTATAAATAATTTATAAAATTGTTAAATAATAGACATGCAGTGTTAATTTAATTTTTCCTTATCAATCGTCTCTATATTGAAGCTCGATTTACAAGCAAATGGTCATGGGAACATCATATATAGTGAAAATATATCGGAAACTTTATACTAGAAATATGACAAACGCTGGATTAGTTCGGAAAGTTACGAGATGGAGAAAAGTAGTATTTTGGACAGTATATAATTTTAAAAGCTAATTAATATTGATTATTAAAAAATAGATATTTTAAAGAATAAAATATTTCTTTATGAAGAAAGTATTTTTGCAAGCTATAAATTTAAATGTATATCTTAAGTTAGGATATTGGAAATAAAAGTAGTTTTCAAATACTTGCCTTGTAAAGTCTTTATGTTTAAAAGACTGAATGTTGACAATTTTAAAAGGCAAATAAATTGAAAAATATAATTAGCTAAAATCTTAATATAATAAAATTATTATATTGAAATAATTTAAACGCTGGTCATTTTAGATGAAAAGCTTATTCTTACCTGGATATTTTGTTAAGAAATGCGCAAGTAATACGTGGACGTCCAAGTCAATTAAAATAATTAAATGATAATTTTATTAACTATAGACTAAATTAAAATAATAACTTTTGAATAATATTCTGGAAAGAACTAAATCAGGATCCTATAAACTATTTTAATTTTATTTTGTTTTTCTTGTGGGGAACTTTTATTTTATTTTAAAAAGAACGTTATCATTTTATAAACTTTTTAAAAAACCACGTGATGGACCGGAAAACGGAAATGGTGTTTTAGTGAATGTGTACCTAGGATTAAAGAACTATTATGGTGAAAAGAAGACATCGCTGGAGTTACGTAATATGAATTCTGTTTTACTTATCTAACATAAAAATTAAATATTATTAATTTATTAAAAATAAGATAGGTACATTTCTTAAAATAATAACTAAAAGTAATATAATAATTAATTGCATAAGTTTATCTTATAATTAATATAACACGTAATATGTTAAAGAATGATTGTGAGTGTAAATGTGATTTATTTTATGAAGCTGTAGTTCCGAAGAATATTGGAAGATGGACTGTACATTAGATCATTATTTATGGTAAAAATTGTATAATTATAATAATTTTGATGTATTTGATATGTTTTCTTTAGATCATCCAAATGTTATGTTATTTGAATGAATGTATAAATATTTTGAAATATACACACATTATATTGGCAGTGACAGTTTTATTTGGATATGCATAATTTGAATTTATAATATAAATATGATACAACATTACATAAGAAGTTTTAGAAATAATTATATGATTCTTTTGTAAATAAATTTTGATTTTTTTTTTTATTTTATTATTATTATGTTGGAGTATTAGAATTATATTTATTATTCATAAGTAATTATTTTTATTGTAAGTTAGGAAGAGATTTAAAAGTCTATATTTTACTTTTGTTTTATTGGATAAATTAAGTTAAATTTTATGTAGAAGTTTATATTTGGATTGAAGATTTACTGAATATAGATGATGAAGTCTAAATAATTTGGATAATTAGTATTTATTTAGAGTTGAAGGTTGTTTTCCCGGAATTTAAAATAAGTTGTAGAGGATGTTTTTGTAGATAGAAGTTTATTAAGAAGGAGTAGAATAACACATAAAGTAAAGTAATAATTTCACATAGAAAAGAATCATAAAATTTATCTAATATAATACTTTATGAATTTGAAATGAATGAATAATTTAAATATTATTATTTAACAGTACATATAGATAATGCATATTTAGTAAAACACGTAGCATAAATTGCATTAAGTGAAATATAAAATTATAATCAATTATTTGTTATTACATTATAAAGATACATTAGTTTTTTTGTATTATGTTATTAAAGTAATGCTGATAGTAAAGTAAACACATACTAGTACCTGATGAAATAAATAGCAGTAATACTTAAGTGATGTAGCAATTTAATTAGTAAAGTTTAATTGTTTACATATGCTACATAAATATTATTTACATAAATTTTTCTGTGTAATAATTGGAGTTTACTGATATTTATTTAAAGTCTAAGTTTTAAAAGCATACTTCAATGTTATTAGTGCAGCATTTAAAAGAATGTATAATTACTTATTAGGAGTATGAGTTAATAACAGTGTAAACATATTGTATTATTATTTTCTTATTTTATTTTATTTGTTTTCCTAATTTTGAACTGTAAATATTGTAAATAAATTCTTAGTTGAAGTTAATGTAAATAAATTTGTTTAATTTGTTTAAAAGTGTGTCGAGTTCATTATTTTACACCACAGCATTTGACAGCAGATAATTTGAACAAACATAATATTTGCACAGTATGAATTATTATTATTATTTAGAAATAAACACAATATTTTCTTGATATCATTTTTTTTATAAGAATTGATTGATATTAACATATAGTATTATTATGGTCATGGGGTAATTGTAATGCATATTATAAGAGTACAATATTGTTTATTACCACAGATGATTGAATTATAAGATTTTGATCTATTCCAAAATTAAGATGCTATATGAAAATAAAAGATATACATATGATTATTTATTTAATGATTGATGATATAACAGAAATAGATAAGATTAAGTTATACTCTAAGATTAGTATTGTATATTATTATGAGAATAAGTTAGGTGTATTTAGGTTTGATATAAAATCCCTTATCATACTTATTTACATGAATTATTATTACCTTAAAATTATTATAAGAGCCTGAGATTATTTAATTATATTTTCTTAATAAAAGTTAAGATTTATTTATTTATTACATTTAAAGATAGTTTATTTTATTTAAAAGCCATAAGAATGCTGTAGATGTAGTAGGAAGTTAATAAGGAGGTAATAGTATTCTTATGCCATTGAGACAATGTCTTGGGAGATATTGACTCAATGTAAATCTACTTATTGCTTTGTAACTTTACTTCACAGTCTCATGATTTTGATAAATACTTATTTAATTAGTACATACTATAGAACTATATTGATTTTAATAATGGATAATAAATTTAATTAGAATATGATATTATAAAAGTAAATTAAAGATAGATATGCAAATTTTAATTAAGCATAGTAATTTAATTGAGTTAGTCGTATTTCAAACTATATTATACATCGAGAAGTAGGGGTACAATATATATATATATATATATATATATATATATATATATCACAGAAAAATATCTCCATACAGTAGTGCCACTCAGTGCAAGCCAGAATAATCAATGGATGTCAGAAGGATTGAAAATATTATGTTTTCAATTTTAGACTCATCTTTTCTGGTTAAGTATAGAAATAAAAGATGGCTTTGCTGGAGGATTCCATTAGATACTAAGATCTAGGTGTGGTGGTCTCAGATTCAAGGCTCCTCACTGATGAAAACCACAAGTTAGAAACTAGTCTGGGGATATTGGATGAGTAGGTACTAGATCAGGATTTTATGCACAAGCCTTCTGGCATCCATTGATTACTCTGACTTACACTGAATGGCACCACTGTATGGAGAGTTTTGCCTGTTTTAACAGCTTGAGCAAGTGTAAGAAATGGTGATCATGTGATGTTTAGTGGTTTAATATCTATATATCATTTATATTTTAAACTTTTATTTTATCATATGAAAAAGACATATATGTAATATTAATGATACACTTCTTTAAATTATATATAAGAAAATTATGCATATATATAAATATATCTTTATGAAGTATGTAATGTTAAAAATAAACAACCCTTCACTTTTTTGTTGGGTTTAATGCCTTATGATTATGGTACTTGATACTGAAAATGCATTGAAACTCCAAAAAAAAAAAGGAAAGCATTGTTTATTTTAAACATTATATACTTTCTAAAGCATATATACATATATATGCACAAATTTTTACACACCCATATATAATTTTATTTACTAGTGCAGAGATCATATATAATTTAAACAGAAGAATTTACACCCTAAACACATGCGCTATAGTGTTATCATATTAGCCCAATGATGTATTGCTGAGTGCTGATTATATTCTCAAACCAAAGCACAATACAGAGAGTTTTGAATAGATAAGAGAGGCCATCTTATTTTTTATATCTAAATTCAATTTATAGACCAATCTAAAAGTGTCTTTGAGAACTTGAAGATGTTTCTTTATTCACTTTATGTCCACCAATTTTCTTCTATATATTAACACTCATAAAATTTTTCAATTTACAATATGTTAATTATGAACTTGTGCTTTGGTTTGAGTGTTCTTAGTACTCAAAAAGACATTGTTTAGCTATTGTAATAATGTTACAGCACATCTGCTTAGGGTGTATATCCCTTCTGTTTAACACACACACACACATATATATATATATGATCACAGATGGAGCTTTACCAATAGCTCACTCAAGCTTGTTTACAAAAAATGCCTAGAGAGAATCGAAAATTCAATTTCTTTTTCAAATTGTCTCCAACTTTTAAACCATGGTTTCAAGCTAATTGGCTCTCATCAGTAAAGGGTCCTCCTACCCCTGAAACCATGATTTAAAGGTTGGAGACAATTTGAAAGAGTTATTGAATTTTTGATTCTCTCTCGGCATTTTTTGTAAACAAGCTTGAGTGAGTTATTGGTAAAGCTCCATCTGTGATCATAAAATGCAAGCTATAGGCAGGTTAAAAAAATTTTAACTTGTTTTTGTTTAATATATATATATATATATGTAATCTTATAATTGAATATATATAAATATATATATGTAATCTTATAATTGAATATTTATAAATACAGTAATTAGATATATATAACTTTAGAAATTGCATCCAGTTAGGAACGTTTTCGACTCTCCTATCCTCATAGTCTTTGTCAACTGATACTTTGAAAGGCTAACCTTCCCACAATTCTGTGATTTTAATCTTTAACATGGAATTGTGGGATGGTTAGCCTTTCAACGTGTTAGTTGACAAAGACTATGATGGTAGTTGAAAGCACTCCTAAGGGGATAAAATTTTTAAAGTTATACTTTACATATATCTAATTACTGTATTTATAAATATTCAATTATAAGATTACTTATATTGATTTGAAGAAATACAGACATTGAATTATATATATATATATAAACAAAATATATATATATATATGACATATTTTCCAGGTTTATCCATTTTAAAAAAAATAAATATTGATATACCAACGTTTTGACTTGGTCACACAAGTCATCTACTGAATGATAAAAGGTAAAAATACATTTGTAGAGGCACTGCAATCACTGATTTGAAAAAAACTTTAAATTTCCACCAATAGCAAAAATGTTAAATTAAGAATGTGTTTTAAAAAAAATTTTCCAAATAGGAGAAAGTTTGCATGTATCATCTCATTTATTGATATAATCTGGCCTTTTAAGTATCTCAATGGCTTCTCTAATTTTGCACTGGTAGAGATTATCATATCTGGATATGATCCTGGTACTAGAAAAATCAATTTTATGACCTGAATCTATAGTATGGAATGAGAATGCTGATGATGATGAGTGTTATTTAACTGCATTATCATGCTCTGATGTGATGATTACAGTATATCAACATGTAAATTTTTTTAACACAAATGGACCTGCAAAATATGTCTTTTATATATGCAACCCATGCAAATCTTCATATCAATATATATATATTATAATGATCTGGAGAGGGGGCCTTAATGTAATCTGCACTACAAGGGCGCCATCTAGGCATTTGAACCTAGAAAAATTTATATAGTAGGCAGATACGTAAGTTAAAAAAAAAATTATATTGGTTGATTCCGGTCATTAGCCCATTGTCACTAGCTCAGTGGAATAGCAGAGATTTATATTTTATAAATTCTTATCTAAGAATATTTTAAAAAAAGAATAAAATAAGCCACTGCCAGTAATTAACATACAAACATTTATTTACGCATATATATATATAAAATTTAACATTATTCTTTTAGTATGTTTACTTTAACATTTAACATTATTTTTAACTTTTATTTTTAGATTTTAATTTACATTTTAATTTTTATACTATTATAAGTTCACACAGATGGATTTATAAAAGTTTGTTTTATAAATGTTGAGTATAGATTGGTTACATAGATTACACGGTCAAAAACATTTCAAAGTAAACATAAATGATCAAAATATAAAGTCATTGATGGAAATGCAGAAAGGAATTTATAAGAAACCCAATGGCATTCATCATAAGATGCCGCAGAGACACCAATAACTTAAAAGACATCCAACATAAATACATCTTAGATACTCACCGTAAGGTATCAGTATTTACCGAATGTCTATATATTTTGATCAAATATGAAAACCAAAAACATAATTAACCAGTAATGAACCCATGCAAGCATCTATACCCAACTTAAATTTAATGCATTTTTATTTAGAGTGTCGAGTATGAATAGACTACATAGATTTGCATTTGAAAAAAAAAAATTCTATTCTTGTTTAACCTTAGGCCAAAAGTTCGCAGTCAAACCAACTTCAATCTATCTGATATATCGATGTATTCAATGTAATATGACTACGACAGACAAATAGGTTAAAAGAAGAAATTGCCTTTTGTCAGATAGGAATACTACATCTATCTGACGATAAGGACAATAAAAAAAACTCCATAGGAAAAAACTGCAGTCATTTTGCCGACTTACGATCGCATTCCATAGGCAAAAAGAAAGTGTGCGACATAAAAAGCGATTCTGCCTGTAGCAAATCTCATACTACATCTACTAATTACACCAATATATCCAATCCATTGACCTAATTCAACTACAAAACAAATAACCTAAGATTACCCTCCCCTAATATAACTATACAAATGTATATAGCCATTCATGCCTGATTTAAGTTTAACATTTATATAATTTAATTTATCGCAAAACAAAAATCATAAATAAAACTAGCTGGTTTTCAATGTAGCAAACGATGTTTCATCATTTTTTTTTGTTAACAACTGAAGGAATTGAAAGTGCGTCTTTCAATCCCTTCACCTCCAACTCCGCACTAACACATATCTGTCCTCTCATAATAACTAACTAATAATTTCCAAACTTTTTCTTTTATATTAATTTTAAAAATTCAATTTACATTACATTATCGATGTGATGGTCCTTTCGCTGAGGTCCAATTCCATTGTTTTTCTCTCCTATCTGACCTTTGCTTATACATTTTAAATGCCCAAGGGCTAGTTTATATTTAACTAATTAAAACAATCATTTCCATTTTTCAATAACACCAATTAATTTGTTTTCCAAACTTAAAGATATATTTTTATCTCTAAATCTTTTTAAGTTTTTGCTTTTAAAATACTTTTTCTATTTTTAATAAAGTTTTATTTTAATAATTTTTTTTTATCTGTGTGATTATATATATATATATATATATATATATAATCACACAGATAAACTCAAATATATATATATATATATATATATATATATATATATATATATATTTGAGTTTAGATGATATTTAATTTCCAATTTTTAATTCTTAAAAAAGAAGTTTTTATTGGCGACCTTTTATTTTTTTCATGTTTACTAATAAAAAAATAATGTAACATCGTATGTACCCATTACAATATATATATATATATCAAAACTACCACAAATCCAAAATTAAACCAGACCAGCATAAAAATAATATTAAAACACAACCTAAGGTTTCACTGCTACAAGCAGACTTCTCAAGTGTAAAGAACTACAAAAACTACACAATATATATAATATTAAAAACTACCCACAAATCCACTCACTTCCCATCCACCCTTAATATTAAAAGAACTCTTAAATAAGTTAATTGCTTCAGAATAATAAATTTTCAATAATAAAGACTCTTTAATTCTTCTTTTGATTTCATTTCTCTCAAAGAAGACAACCTTAGCTTCATCAAAATCAATAGTGTGGCCTGTATCTTTTTCATGGAGATACAAAGCAGAACTAAGATATCTATTTTTAACTCTACTTTTATGAACCTTTATTCTTTCATTTAAACTCAAACAACTCTGACCTATGTAAACCTTCTTACGGAATAAACAAGGAATAAAATATACTACACCAGGAATAGTCTTTCTATCAAAAACTTCTTTTGTATTATTTAATAAATTATTCAATGTAACACCCCTTTTCCAAGCAATTTTCTTATTTCCAAACAATATACTATTTCTACACACAATTTTATAAGAAGACAATTTAAATGGCAAAGAAATAAAATCATATTTTTCTTTAACCTTTACATCCTTACAAATATTACTATTAAATAAAATACTTTTAACAAATTTATCAGAGTATCCAACACTCAAGTAATCTTTATAAAATTGATATTTCTGAAACAAAGCAACCCCACTAGAATTAGTTAATTTAATATTTCTATGACAATAATTCCTTAAAGCAGCCACTTTATAAGATACAGACTGATAGCTATCAGGTTTAATTATTGTAAACAGTCGGGTTTAAACCCTAGTTACAATGTAGAAAGGCGCACACATATGTGATATAGTTTAAAATTAGTTTCATATAATTTGATTTTATTTCGTTTTAGTATTTATTTTGTAGTGGGAGAAAATGTTTAAAATTTTATTAAAGTAAGAAAAGAGGGAGTGGGGGGAGAATTTGCGTTTTATTTGTGTAAAAGCGGTATATGTATGTATTTGCGGTGTGGATAGACAATTTTAGAAACGAACGTATGAATACATTTTTGGATCCAAGATAAGAGATTATTGTAAGAAAAAAAAAAAGAGATATATTAAACATCGAAGGTCTTATCTGGGGAATTTGAATGAAAAAAAAAAATATATAAAAAGAAGGTTAGAGAGAAGGGTTTCTGGAATGTTAATTGCCAAAATGTCCGAAGGTGCGAAAAGTTCTTTTTGCTTATTAGCTTAACTGGCCATCTATCCCACGTGGTGGGGAAGAAAGGGGACGGACTGTGTTTGCGAAAACAAAAGAAAAGAAAAAGTGACAGGGAGAGTGGAGACGTAGTTTTTTTTTTTAAACTAGTGTCATTATTATTTTGGTTTTCAAAGAAGAAAGAGAAAAATTAAAAATATATTCAATTTTTTTTTATATATATTTTTAAGAAGAGTAATTAAGGCTACGGCCGAACATGAGTACGGTGGGGTAAAAGCTTAAGCGTGCTGGGTTTTCTGGACCTTACCCCGAAGAGTCCATGCGGCAGTGACCGGAGAACATCTACCGGAGATCTATCAACTTTTCGCAAGGGAATCGATCCGACTCGGAATGAACTGAAGCGTGATGAACTGTCTCGTACGTTTTGCTGCGGATTTCATGTGTTTTTCTTCTTATTTTGATATCCCCGGGGATCACATCGGACAAAAAGTGCAGGTAATATGAACTTAAGATATTTTATTTTCCAAAAATTACCACGTTTTTCTGAAACCCTCAAGGAGAACGAATGAAGGCAAGAAACTTATATATATTTTTTTTTGATAAGGCCATTCAAATACAGCTGATTAGATTTTTATCTGTGTATACGTTCGTTTTCTTGTTCTGTTGTAAATCCACACAAATACATATGTAGGTTTTATTGGGTTATGTAAACGTTAAAAGGGTATGGGAAATATGTTTTCTTAAAATTAAAAAAAAAAAAAAAATATTATAATAAAAGGTGTTTTATTTTAAGGCTTATATTACATGTGTATGTTTTATTATTTGACTCATAGAATATAGTTCATGAATTTAAACAATTGATCCGAGTTTCGCTGTTGGTTGCATAGAGTTTTCCCCCGTACATTTTCCTACGGTTTGTTGGCCACCCGCCCTGAGTACTGAGCTAGTGGAGAGGCCCTATTACTATCGTATTTTCTCTTCCAACATAATACTTATGTAAAAAGTAAGTTTGGCGCTTGGAGTCAATGATTGACGTCCATAAATATGCTGTGAGAGAAATACGAAATTTCTTATCACTATTCTTTTTGCTTAAAAAGAAAAAGGGGAAATATAGATATTTTTTTTTATGATAAGAACTAATAAGTATACGGTAAACGAGTACACCCGTTACAATGGCGTCCCAACTAAGGCTTTATGAAGAATGGAATGTATGGGGGCCCGAGTAGAAAGATTAAAAATTCGATAAGGGAAAGGAGGGGGAGTAAAATAGAAATATTAGAGAGACGTGAAGTTTGTTTCGATTAAAATAGTTTTATTGAAAGACAGAAAATAGTTTTCCGAGTGGTTGATAAAGAAATTAGACACGTAGCATGGCGCTTTGGGGGGGGGGGGGGGAAAGAAAACCTACCACGTTGTGATTTTGGAAGCAGCCAAAACAAATTACTACGATTTTTTTTTAAGATATCAAAATATATTTAGTAAAATATAGTGTGAATGAAAACAAGACTCCAAAAGAAAATGGACCAAGAAAAGAAGGAAGAATCGAAGATTTTGGAGGTCATTCTGGAAAGATTGGAACAAAGATTTCAAAAATTCGAAGATCGATTTGAGGAAAGGCTGCGAAAATTAGAGCAGCAAATGGAAAGAATAAAAGGAGTTAATCAAGGAGAAGAGAACGAAGGAGAGTCAAAGAAGGAAGGAAGTATAGATAAAGACGAGAAGTCTAAGGGAAAGAAAGTAGATGAGAAACAGGTTGAGGGCGAAAAGACAAAAATAGCAGAAGAAAGGGAAGCCGTGACGAAGTACGTACCAGCGCAGGCCCATGTAAACCAATTTTTAAAGGTTCGGCCATTTGCCGGCCAAATGGGAGAAGCTCCCGTGGAACACTTACAAAGTCTGGGAAGATATTTTAGCGTTAACCCGATGGCTGAGGAAAGCAAAATCGCTATTGCTTGCAGCAACCTAACTGGAAACGCGCTATCATGGTGGAATTCGTTGTTTCAACAACCTACGACATTTGAAGAATATCAACGAGAGATGAGAGATAGTTTTTGGTCAGAGGATCGTCAAGAGTTGGCTAGATATCGGATTATGCAGGAGAAATATAGGGAAGGAGAGCAAGAAAGTTTTTCACAATTTTTCCATCGACAAGTGGCAAAGCTGCGAACGTTAGACGCATGCAATTTAAAGGAAAACCACATCATTCGGATCGTGAGGCATAACATGCCGATGAAGGTGGAACAAATGATGTTAGGCATAAGGAAAGCGTCCATGGAGGAGGTAGCTGAGCTACTTAATGCGATTGATATGAGCACCTATGATTATAATTTACCGATAGAGCGAGGAAAAGAAACTCACGATACTCGAGTTGTGAAATTTGGGACGGAAGAAGGAGGGTCGGATTGGGACTTGCAGGATCCCGAACGAGGGGATGGTAATACTAGACCGAAATGGCAGTATGAACATGAAGAGCCACGACCGCCACGCAAGCCGAATTATGGACAGGGAAAGATTTCGAGTTCATCCGGAAAAAAGGATAGCCGATAGAGTTAAGATATATACACGTAATTGGACATAGGCTGAAAGTTTTTTTTCGTGTGTTTGTTTAAATTATTTTATTAGGTTATGGGTTTAATATTTAACAATGATATTATTAAGTATAGGGGCCGTTATATAAGGCCACATTTGAAGTTATATATGTGTGTCGAATTTTTTTTTCTCCTTCATTGTTTTGTAGGCTAGAGAGTTAGATAAAGGTGGCTAGGGAGATTTGAGATGGGAGCGGTCTATCGAGTCTGACGGTGGATGGCGGGGTTGGTTGCTTGGATTGGGCATGTGGTGTGTCGCGTCCTGTATATAAATGTTGTTCCCGACATGGTTGACCGACCTATTTAAACTTAAGCCAATAAGTCTCCAAAGAGAGCACGGCACTCACATACCGTCCCACCCACAAAGCTCCAAAGGCGAGCACGGTCTTGGACGACCCCTACTTAAGTCGGATTTTGTTCTAGTTACCCTCGCTCATAAGACTCTGAAGTAGCAGAGTGCGGTTAGAAGGTCCTGACACGTAGAAAGAAAAAGAAAAAGGAGATTATTTTTTTTTTGGGGGGGTTTTTTTGTGTTTCCGGTCACATAACCAGATAAGTCTGTGTGGAATTGATTGTATGCGGTGCGTTGCATATCACATGCGTGTGAGTTGGTGGTTGAACTTATAGCATATCGTTGGGATTGATGGTCGTTTATTTCTTTTGTTCTAGAGCCGCAGGGCAGAAAGTTATAAAGGGAAAATATTTAAAAATGCATCGTTTTATTTGATAAGTTAGGAATGAGCCGTTCAAATACGTAGACCGTATTTAAAGGCTTCCGGGAGGAGGGTATTGTAAACAGTCGGGTTTAAACCCTAGTTACAATGTAGAAAGGCGCACACATATGTGATATAGTTTAAAATTAGTTTCATATAATTTGATTTTATTTCGTTTTAGTATTTATTTTGTAGTGGGAGAAAATGTTTAAAATTTTATTAAAGTAAGAAAAGAGGGAGTGGGGGGAGAATTTGCGTTTTATTTGTGTAAAAGCGGTATATGTATGTATTTGCGGTGTGGATAGACAATTTTAGAAACGAACGTATGAATACATTTTTGGATCCAAGATAAGAGATTATTGTAAGAAAAAAAAAAAAGAGATATATTAAACATCGAAGGTCTTATCTGGGGAATTTGAATGAAAAAAAAAAAATATATAAAAAAGAAGGTTAGAGAGAAGGGTTTCTGGAATGTTAATTGCCAAAATGTCCGAAGGTGCGAAAAGTTCTTTTGCTTATTAAGCTTAACTGGCCATCTATCCCACGTGGTGGGGAAGAAAGGGGGACGGACTGTGTTTGCGAAAACAAAAGAAAAGAAAAAGTGACAGGGAGAGTGGAGACGTAGTTTTTTTTTAAACTAGTGTCATTATTATTTTGGTTTTCAAAGAAGAAGGAGAAAAATTAAAAATA